>JANHGC010006444.1:156051-190345 GCA_027560395.1 Boaedon fuliginosus | reverse complement strand
ATTCTCCTAAGGCAGAGATGTCCAAACTTTGCAACTTTAAGACTTGTGGACTTCAGTTCCCAGAATTCCTCAGCCAATTCTGGGAGTTGAAGTCCACAAGTCTTAACGTTGCCAAGTTTGGACACCTCTTCCCTAAGGTATATAAATCCTTCTATTCTCTACCATTCAGTCAGAACTGAAGAAGCTTCTTGGATGAGAGGTGAAACATCTTCAAGAGAAAAAACACAGAAAGTTCAGCTGACTTTTGAAAAATCACCTTTGGGACAACCATAACATGGATCACCGAGAAACTCCATAGACCTTGATGGTGAGACGGGTGACATATAAATTTAACAAATTAGAAAAAAATCTCTCTTTTTACATATGTATGTAGAATTTAAAAGCTTCTCTACAGTGCACTGTTTTATTTGTTCCTGTCTGCAGGCTATTTCTTACACTTTCTACATTGTGAATTATTGCTGGAATCATGAAGCTGCCAAACAACTTTGGTTAACTATCTGATCACTAATTTAAATAACTTCCTTGCTTACATTAGTTGGGAAAATGTTGATCAGCGTCATGTATCTATAATTACTTATATTGATAAATGCACTAAATGGACAATTATATTCAGTTTGGGATTCAATAAACCCTTTCCATCATATCACTGTTTCCTTCTGTGATGCTAGTGTCCACCAAGGGCAATGATTCTCACAAACTAGATGGAAAGTTTCTCTTCCAAGAACCACCTTCCACCTTCGTTCCCTATAGTCAGAGTTCACACTCTTTTTACAGTCTCTAACACAGCCAATCTTTACGTTGCTCACATTACACAAGAAAGGAGAAGAGTGATGGGGAATCAGGAAGGAACAAAGTAGAGGATGCAGATGTGGTGATTTGTCTCTCTGCATACCCATAGCTGAAGTCAGTGGTCTTCAATGTTGTTTTGGAAACAACACATTAATTTAATGAAGTTACAAAGATCCATACACAGATAGAATAAACACACACTAAATAGAAACAAAGTAGGTGTAACTTCAACACAATCATTAATAACAAGCAAGCTTCCTTTCAAGACGAATATGGGTTTTGGACACGGGAACCGAGACATTCTAGAAAACAAAGATAATACTGAAAATTGTGTTTTGCTTAGAAGAATGTCAATTTTCTATTTTAAAAAAATAATCCTAAAACATATATACAGTTAAAAAAATACATAAGGATGTTAACAGACAAATGGGAAGAAAGCTTGAAAGGAGCCAAGAAAGATATCAACAGATATTGTATATTGATACCCCCATGGACTGTGTTGGAGACCGGAGTTCTGGAGAGTTCATTCATTAAGTTGGTCTCAATAAAAGTCATATCCATGTAATGTTCCTCTGCAAACAAGCATTTTGATCTGACAGTCAGTCAGACAGACAGACAGTCACAAATGAACACTTGTGCAAAATGATTCGTTTTTGGCAATTATCCACCTGAGTTTTTCAGAACAGCTTGGGAGATGTTGACAGGTGGCATCAAAAAGAATTATGAAAAAAAAATCATTTTATTCTGCGCAAAAGATCAAAACGCTTTGAATTCATAAAGGGATAGCAACTGATCAAAACACAAAGATTCACAAAATGTCTGTACACATGTAAATCCAATATACCTGCTCTTTTTTCCCTACTATGTAAATAAATATAATTTATTTTACAATAATTTTAGTAGTTCGCTTTCTCTGTTTCTGATTCTCTGATTGATTGTCTTGCTTGTCTATAGATGTTATTAATGTCTATGTATCGATTGATGGCTAATTTGCCAGAATGCCAGACTTCTAGAAATTCCCTGTTTTTTTGGATTTGGCCTGTCCTGGCCAAGTCCAAAAATGCCAAGGAATTTCTAGAAGTCTGGCATTCTGGCAAATTAGCCATCAATAAACACATAAATATTAACATCAATAGATTATGCAAACAAGACAATCAACCAGCCCAAAAGGTAGCAAAAAGACCCAAGCACCTCTCCGTCATCAATAAGTACCCAAATCAGCATAGATTAACTCCAATGTTAACATCAGAGCAACAATCAAGTAAACAATAGCCCAATCCAGATCCCGTCAGCGAAACAATGTCGACTGGCGGGGCTGCGGGCAAGGGCCTTCTCTGTGGGAGCCCCGTCCCTCTGGTATTTGCTCCCCACGGGAAATTAGGACCATCTCTAGTCTGCCTGTTTTCCGCAAGGCCATGTGTCTTATATTCTGAAAAATACAGTATATATTTTAGTTACCATTTCTATACAGATTTATCATCTCACTGCTTATCTCTAACTTTTGATTATTTACAAGTCAGTTAGGAAACATCACTACAGAACTTATGAGCCATCTTAATTACATCCCTTTATTTAGGATACTGCCAGTTATTTATATATTCTCTATTTTCTGTTCTTTAATCAATGTACAAAACTAGCTAATCATAGTTTATCCCAATCATAGTTTGTTTCCAAAACTGTTTGCCTTCTAGAAATGTCTAGAAAAGACAAAACTTTCCTGAAGGTTTTAGGGATCTGATACTATATATTTTCTTTGGGTTTTATAGTTCTGATTTTTTAATATTTATTGTATTTTTATATCTTGTTAACCACCAAGAATCTTGTGTTGCAATGACACCTAACATAAATAGTTAAAATATCCCAGTATAAAATCAGCTTTTCATCTTTAACAGTGAAAACAAATCCAAGAATTTATCCAACTTCTTTGAAATGTACTTATACAAATTAGGCTTGAAATCATGGAGTATAAAAATTTCCCTAACCTAACCTGGCAGCTAACCTGGTAGCTGTTTTCTTCATCTCTGAGTCAGCTGCGTGGCACCCCAGCTGTAGTGGAGATGCCAAACTACGCCTCAGTAGTCAAAGAAGGGCACCAACTTTTTTTTACTGTTTATAACATTTGCCAAGGTTTCTCAAAGACCAGGGTCTTTCTGAAACTGCCTGTTGTAAATGGATGGAAATTCTGGCAGGCCACCCATAAACCTCTTAGGAAAATTAATTTGGCACCTATCCTCAGGGAAGAAAGGTTGGGCATGGGGAGAAATTAGAAAGGCTTCTTATAGTTTAGCATCACAGGACACAAAGGAATTAGTCTATGATGAAGGATCAGGCTTTTTTTATGCAGACATACTTTACTATTAGAAAGCAGCCTTAATCACTTCACAAGTAACTGAATTCCAAGGGACAGAGGTGCTTATAGGAAGAAATGAATTTATCGTAAGGGAAATTTTGTGGGGTTTTTTTTTTTTTTTGCCATCTTACACTGTGCAAGATAGTCTCCCCGAAAAACCTCGTTTTTTACTATTCTGATATGCAGGTTGATTTTCAACTTCAATTTATGCTAAAGACATGCCATTCCAGATCCACATGGCATGTTTAGCTTTAGAAGGGTCACAGGCATGAATTAAGAAGACACAAAGGATTAGGAACAGACTACACAAATTATAGTTCAGTTACAATGGGACTGTTAAAAGTTCAAAATTACCGATTCATTCCTCAAGCCTCTGCACAGGAATTTTCTCAGACTAACAGTTTACACCTAGGTAAAACTAGATAAGGGTCAACAGCATTCAAGGGGAGATTGAACTTCATTCTCTTGTGACTATGAAGAGACCCTAAACTGATGCCCTGCTTGACTCTTCTCCCTTGCTCTGCCAATCTATATCCTATAGGGATGAAAGTAAAGAATTGGACTATGTGTAATGTTAAAGTTACAAGATAGACAAAATATGGGGCACCAGTTTTTCCCCAAAATAATTACAATAATAGAAATCCCAGTATTAGTCTTAGAAGTCTTAGAAAATCAAAACAATTAGACAACCACATCAGCACTACTTTTTAAAGTATTTCTTTAGAGATTCCGTTCAGCAACTCAGATCTCCATTACCTCCCTATAGAGCTTAATGACCAATCACCTAGAAATGTTCATCTTAAAATGAGGTAACCTCTGAAATTTCATACTTGGCCACTTTTTTGCTCTTTCAGGAAGATCTTAAAGCCCACCCTTCCTATCCCTTCTGCAGTAACATCTGTAATTTACCTATTTATTACATCCTTATATAAATGAATAATCAAGAATTGTATACTGCATTTTTCCTGGTAAATTATGAGAGACAGCACTATTCAAGTCAATTAAATTAGGCAATTTTCCTACTTGCAAGTGATTGAAATCAGAATACTGAGCAACTGCAATTATCTAATGCTAAATATTGCAGCCTGTTACACAGCTACAACCAGTCTTGTATTTAAGTATCAGCCTGAAAACCTACAGGTGAAGTCTTATAAACTAGCATTTTCTTGAATGTATTCACAAGACTAATTTAAAACAAAATATCAAGGTATTTTATTTCAGAATCTTTCCTTTCTTCAAAAGTCATTACTGTATAGTACAGATATAAATAAGTTGCCCTCTCTTAAATTATATTTCCTAGCTTCCAGTGTTTTTGTCTAATATTAACATTTAGCATCATCAGCCAATCGATGTTATTCTAAGCAAGAGGAATAGTAAATGTTAATAACAAAACAATGTATCTCTAACAGCTGCTGTTAGGAACACTTTAAAAAGATTGTTAAATAAAGCTTTCAATTTGGAACAAAATAGGTTTTTAAACAACTTGATATAAGGCTAGGTATTTGGTCTCTGAAAAATCAAGATTCTTGAATAACATTGAAAAGTAATTGAAACATTTCTATTTACCTAACTATTCTATTAATATGTGTTCTCTACATGTGATTTTTAGAAGCAATATTTCTATAAAAATACATTGGCTAAAGGAAGAGTACATTCATTAATTACAAATTCTTGTAATAGTGGCAGAATATGAAACTTGATAAAAATATGACCAAGTCAGAGGTGGTATTCAGCCAGTTCCACCAAGTTATATACCTCAAGTAAAGAACTTTTAAAATGTTATATTAATAAATCACATAATAACAATAACCCAAAATAAACTTAAAATAGATCTATATTTGTGAAGGGAATTTAAATGCTGCTGAGTTCCAAACCAACCCAGTGTGCATGCATGAATGCATTCAGATACCTCGCCTATTTATATAATTTGCATCTCAAGATCATTTTGAGTGGGTAAAGTTTAGACCTCACTTATCTCAAGTCTAAACATCAAGTATTATCAAAGCAGCAAAGCAGACAAAGTACAGTACTATTACACCAATCAGCAACAAGCATCATAAATATACAGAAGTGCCTCAAGTAATTATTGGTATATTTTATATTATTTAGCTGTACTTTAATACTTTTTGTAAACCATCAGGGAATGTGATTGCATGCGAAATTATATATTAAATATATTAAATAAGCAAACAAAATGTGGCCTTGAAAGTCACTAGAGAGGAAAATGAATTAAAATTACACATTCATCAATAAAGCAATCCTAATGGCATGTGTAATTGATTTGCTAAAACAGCTTGCCAGGACTTTGCTAGTTAACATTTTGACACTCTGACACTTAGAAAAGAGTAAACTTGATGAAAATAATACTACCAAGCATCCTGAGCCATACAATAGGTTATTTTAGTACGAGTTAATGGATGCGTATTTCAAGATTTCACATTAAGAAATGATATATCACAGACGCAGAACTGGGGCCGTATCATACGTTTTTAGATTAGCACAGATCAGCAACTACCAAGAAATTGGGAGGAAATATCACTGAAGCCACAAAACCCTGAATGTGCTTTGTGAAAAGGCCTTTCTTTTCCATTATGAATCACTTGCCAGTATATTTCATGGTGTGAACCAGGTTTTTTCCATTATGAAAGAAAGACAGAAAAAAACCAGGCACAAAGAAAAAGAGAACCCGTTTGGTGCACTGGCTAAGTGCTAAGCTAGCAGTTGGGAGGCTTTAAGATCCAGGCCTCCCTTAGGCACGAAAGCCGGCTAGGTGACTCTGGGACAGTCTCTTTCTCTAAGCCCAAACTATTTCACAGAATTATTGTTGGAGAGAAAATTGGAGCTAGAACATTAGCTATATTGCTGAGTTAATCCAAATAAAAGTGGGATAAAAATATAATAATAAATATAGAACATTCCATCTCATCTTACTCTAAGCATCTATTTTTAATAAAATTTTGAAGCCAAGGGATTTGAGGCTTAGATTTGAATGGTGTGCTGAACATCATATTTTAAAAAGCAAGAGAGCCAGGACAAGAAGAAACATGGTAAAATAAGAGCAAATTTTAATTTAAATCTGATAAAAATAAATGTAATTAAATATGCAATGTTTCCCACATATTTCTCCTTTTCTGTCACATTGAGAATTACAATTCAGAAAATGTCCTTGGAAAGTCTTTAGGGGAGGCAAGTTCTGCAGTTCAACTTGACATAAACTCCTTTTCTTATATTCAAAAAATAATGCTGCTTCAAGGAAAATGCTTCAAATGCTTCCTCTTCCATCTCCAGGATATCCTTTACTCTAGTAGTGTGCTCAACTATTCACAATCCTTCCTATATCATGTTGTTGAAGATAAAGGCATCATGAGGAAGGCAGTTTTCATTCTGTAGTGCTTTCTAGCATGGGTCTTTTTCAGTGTCACCTCCGCTAAAGCAATGTTTTCACTAGTTCATTTTTAATTAGTTTCTATAAATTCAGATTGCAGCACTTTGTGAAGTTACATTTTTCTGCTCTTATATATATTGAAATGATATAATTATACAATGTATTCCCCTAATAATCACTAGAGAAAAAAATGCAACTTCATTTGTTAAAAAGGTAGTGTCCCAATTGTTTCACTGAAACCAAAAGGTTTTTAGTTGCTGACGTTTCTTAAAAAAGAAATCCATCACCTTTTGTATTCAGATTATCCTTGCTGGATCTTTTTTTTAATCAGTCTTTTTTTTAAATAAAAGAATAAAAGCTAACACCTTTGGAATAAAGTAGATATGCAAGATCCTCTACCGGAATTATCACTTAATCAGTTCATTAGTTATCTGTAATAGCATATCAAAAGAGAACTGCAAAAGAGCAAGTCCCTCTTGAATTCTATTGTGTAGTGCAATATTAATGCAATATCAAGGGTTTTCAATTCAATTATATAGAACGTGAAGGATGTGAGTTTTTGTTTTATTTTTTATGTATAATGTATACTGAAGATGGCATTTAATTTTGTTGAATGAGGTGCAATGACAATAAACTAACTAAAATTACAAAAAGCTCCACTCTTCTTTTCCCAAACACTGCATTTATGACTAGATCTATTAAATGCTACTGAAGAAAGGGACAGATTTTTTTAAAATAGCCTTAGATTCATTCCATTTTCTTTATGTACTAAGTTTTGGGAACTGGGACCTTTCTCGTTTATATGGAACAGTCTGCCTGCTCTGGTTCTCTAGATACGAACACAAATCCAAATTGCAGGAGTTCCCAAAATAGCCTGGTTGGTCAACATCAGTGATATGAAAATCTCCAGGGCTGCAATTGTGTTAAAGAGAATATAACAAAGCGTAAAAAATGACTACTGAAATGAGGCAACGAGGCAGCGCTATGAGCATTAAATACTTTATGGAATACTTTGTCCTTTGCTTTGGACCATTTGATGGGCCAATAAAAATAAGGCCAAAAATGAAACCATATTTATACTATCCGACCTATGTGCCAAATGGTTTAGGAGGAAAACACAATCACTGTACTGCTAACACACTGATTAGACCTCATTTTAGCTCAAAAGTACATACCATGCCAGATCTAGAAGCCATAGAATAAGGTTTCTTTAAAAGGATCCAAAATAAGATCTTAAAAGTTTTGTATGACTAATGACACAGGATGTTTCCTCTCATGGCTGAATTTCAAGTGTTTTTTTCTCCTCTTTTTTTAAAAAAATTGCTGTTGTTGTGCTAGGCCTACTTGGGAAGTAGAAGGGGAGACAGAAGAGGTGTCAAAGTCTCAGAAACTTTGAGAACTTCCTTGCCAGCACAGAAGAAAATTTGAAATCTCACCCACTTTTAAAGTGCTACTCAAGGAATACAACTACTTTAGTTTTAAAACACTGAAATGAGAAAAATTACAAAACTAGATCAAGCAAGAAAAGCGATACTACTGTAAATGCTGGAGGGAAAGCAGCAGTCTCCAGCAATGCAGAGAAGGAACTCCATTGCTTATTTATTCTGTACAAATGCTTCCCATTTAGCAAGCACAATTGGGACCAGCAACCCAGTTGTTAAATGAGCTGGTCGCTAGGTGAAACCACAATTGTTCTTATGATCTTACTTCAGCTTTACAGGCCTGTGAACGTCATATATGTGAAAACTGGTCACAAAGTTAATATTTTTATCATTACTGTAACCACAATTAGTCACTAAAGCAGCCTCTAAATGAGAACTATCTGTATTCTACAGCTTTTTTAAAAAGAATGAAAACAGTTATAATGTTCAAAAGGAGTTATTCTCTTTAGCTTTTGTTTGCCTAAACTTTATTCATAACAAAACAGAGCAGAAAAGCAGAAGTTGTGCTATGACCTTGATACAGGAGAGGTTGGTGGGGTTTTTTTTTTACTTCTACTTGTATATTTGGAGAAATCTGTGGACATTTCAGTCATTTTATAAGACTCTCAGACTAACTCCACATCTCATTCTCATAGGCTTCAAGGACTCAAAATCCACATTTACCTCATATGTGGTTGACCTTGGAATGTAATATCTATAAATAACAAAGTCTACTTGAATTGGCTGAAATAGGAACTACAAATGAATAAAGCCCTTTCCCCCTTTCTCTGGAAAGAAAGAAGAGTGGAAAAGAAAGATACAACAGCATAAACCTGAAAGAAAAGTTGTGCCAAGAAAAATAAAACTGGGAAAGTGTGTAGTCTCACTCACTTTGGACTATAGGATCACCATCTTCTAGCATGTGATATGGGACTCAACATTTCCTAGGAATGTGAACTCAAAGGGAAACTAAAAGAGACTGTAACTAAATGCTCCACTCTTGTCCTCTTAATCTGCCCAGTGGGGCAGTGCAGTCTTTTTTTTTTACTACTTTTGAAAAGATAAGCATAGTTGGATGTAGAATAATAAAAATCAAGAATCAAGAAAGAAAATCAAGAAACTTTGGTAGAACATGTTGGTTAACAATTTCCATATTACAGGTAGTCTTTGACCTACAATCATAATTGGGATCAGAATTTCCATTGCTAAGGAAGGTAGTTGTTAAGTGAGGAGTACCCGATTTAAGATCTTTCACTGCAAATCACTGAAGTTGTTAATTGAATCTTGTGGTTGTTAAACAAAATCATTTTCCCCCTTTCACTCTTCTTGTTGGAAACTGACTGGGAACATGACTGGGAACAAATGATGATGAGATGACCTGGGAAGCTGAAGCCATTATAAGTACAGGCCAGTTGTCAAGTGCCAGAATTTTGATCATGTGACAGAAAGGGTAAGGACAGATCATAACTTACTTTTTTCAGTGCCAGTGTAAGTTTGAACAGTTGCTAAATGAATGGTTGTAAGTCAAGGACTTACCCATATTCCTAAGAAAACAATATGAAGAAGTCCAAGGAGTCACCAGGTGTGAATTTGACTTGAAGGAGATTTCTTCTTTGATTTCAATCTACATTTAGCCATTGAAACTACGAAAATTTCTTACTCATGTGATGCAGGTCCCATCAAGTTTAAAAAAGAAACAAGAATGTGTAATTTTATATTTGCATATCAGCCAGTCCAGTTCAAAGGCATGGTGATTTTGGCATTGGTATACTTACAATGTAACTGACAGTAACCAATTTAATTTTAGAACATTATACTCTATTGAAAAATCACTTCAAATGTTAACTTTAGTATCTTAAACTTAAACTCTAAATTGTTAAGATCCACGCAGAGAAGGATGATTTTTTTTCTTTTGTGTATTTTAATGATATATCAAGTTTCCAAACAAGGAAACTGGATAGATTCGGTTCTAGATTTGTCTGCAATCCACAGGGATTTATCAAATCCAGGAATTGTTATAAAAGCACATATGTATAATTTGAGAAATAGTTAATTACAGTGACTAAAAGTTACACAAAAAGTAAATGTAAATAGTGTTGCTTTGCAATAAATAATAAGAAATACTCCAAGAAATAATATCAAAATTATTTTGCATCCTATTAAATCACAATCTACTTCCTTTTTTTTTTTTATCATGTAATACCAAATAAATATCACTAATCATTGTTTCATGAATACAGAAAACAGGGCTATCAACAATGAAGTTTATTCCAGCCAAAATTCTGATCTTCAAGCCAGGTTAGTCATTAGCATTTGATAAAATTACTGCATGAATTTTCTAAGAGAAATCAATGGGTCAACAGCTCTTTCTTCTGCAGTGATTAAATTAAGGTGGCTATCTCATATACACCCCTTATGAAAGATAAATTAAAATCCCTATCAAAGACATGCATTCAAATTATTGCATTTTTTAACTACCGGTGTATTTGAAAAACAAAATACAAGCCCCCTTCCCCCCTCAGAAAGAGAGGTGTGTGTGTGTGTGTGTGTGTGTTGTGTGTGTGTGTGTGTGTGTGTGTGTGTGTGTGTGTTTTGAAGCTATTTAGCCATTTAAGATTCCAAAAGCACACCCGTAGGTATTTGGGTGGCATAATTCATTGCCTTCTTTAGTAGTGGGCAATCCACAAGGTATCCCAAGCAGATCAAATCTGTGCTACTGAAATGATCAAATCACTTATGGTATCAGAAGCAGCTGTGACAGAACTGCTTATCCATCAGAGAAATAGACAACAGAAACAAATACATGAATTCTTTAATTGGGGGTTGTGCAAATTGAAATCTGATTAAAATGTATTTATTCAAAGAGTTTGAGTTTCTGGTATATATTAAATAACATGGGGAGACAGCCAGGTCTTGTGATACCTTCACTGATATAACCAAGGGCTGAAAACATCCTCTCCCATGTACACCAACTGGAATGACCTGATCCAAGAAGATGCAGAATCATTCTGTTAAGGTGTTTCCAACAGGGACTGCAGTGGTTAAAGATAAAGAATACTATCATTAATCACTTTAAACACTACTCAGAGGTCTAACGCAACCAGAGAGGATCATTTTCTCCATCTAGGTCCTTGCATAAATCATCCACCAGAGAAACTAACACTATTTCTCCCACACCCAAGCCTGAATCATGATTAGAAGAGATTCAAAAATCTTCCCTAAAAAAGGTCTGCAGAGTAGATGTCCAATACAGCTGACCAAAAAATGGTTTCCTCAAGAGTGCGTACACTTGTCTTCCTCAGATATCTATTAATTACTTTCCAAATCCAGCCCAGAGGTGACAGAATTTATTAAGCAGAGAACTCTATCCACTTCCTATCTAAATTCCAGATATAACCAACCAATAGACTTCCTATCTAAATTCCAGATATAACCAACCAATAGACTCACATCTATTCATTATTTTTTTCAAATAGAATTTACAACTGATTCTGGTTAAATCAATTTCAGATCTTTATATGAAATGTGTACTTATCTCTTCAGTCTTGGTTTCAATGCATGCAATTTTAATCTTGATTAACCTTGTATCCTTTCTACTTTCTGACTTCTCATCTTTCAAATGAGAAGCGCTACACGGCACATTCAACATATATTTCCAACATGGGAAATTAATTCATTGCCACTCAAAGACCCTTGTTGAGAGAGGTGGCTGTACAAACTGAAAGAATGAATACATTCATCTATTAAATTTGAGAGAATTTCATTTTTCCTGTTCTTAATAAGCAAAAGTATAACAGTGGTGATGCAGTGGTTAGAATGCAGTATTGTAGGCTAACTCTTCCGACAGACTCCTGGTCAAGGTTGATTCAGCTTTCTATCCTTCCGAGGTTGATAAAATGAGGGCCCATATTGTTGGGGGCAATATGCTGACATTTGTAAATCATTCAGAGTGTTGTAAAACACAATGGGGCTGTATAAAAGTCTTGGTGCTAGTGCTATTCTTCATAAGCGGGATGAAAAAGTAACCATGGAGAAAGTAAAACATCCACAGAATACCACTATTCCATAGATATTGAAACATTTATCACTCTGAAATTCTGAGCATTCATCTGTTTTATTAAGTTCTTATCAAAATTGAAGAAATATCTGTTGGACATGCAGATCACTAGATTCTTTAAATCAAAGATGGTTTATCAGTAAACAATTATTATTTGTTCCAAAACTTCCTGAAATCATGTTTGTACTTATGTATATTTAATTTTAATACTTTCCTGCAATAGGACACTGATAGAAATAGGAAGTAACATCATAAATTTTAGTTCAAAGACTGCAAGAACCTCTTCAATACAAAACTCTGCAATTAGATTTATTAATTGAATTCACACTGCTGCCTATTCGCTCATGGCGACTCAAGGCAGCTTACAGAATATAAAACCAAATTTAAAACAATAAAAACAAAAGGAATCAAATAATAAAGTAAAATATAACAAAATCACCCCCCCACTCCCATCCCCCCTCCATGACAACAGATCATAAGAGCCATTTAGTGGGCTCCATCCTGATCTGGGTTCCCCAGGCCCGCTGGCAGAAGCAGGTCTTCAGTGCCTGCTGGAAGAGTATTAGAGTGGGAGCCGTTCTAATCTCTGGGGGGGATGAGGTTCCAGATAGAGGGAGCCACCATGGAGAAGGCCCTTCTTCTGTTTCCCACCAGGTGTATCTTCCTCAAGGATGGGACCCGCAACATTCCCTGCCTCTCCGCTCTGATGGGTCAGGTAGATGTGATTGGCAAGAGATGGTCCCTCAAATAACCTGGTCCCAACCCATGAAGGCTTTTCAAGGTGACAACCAGCACCTTGAATTGCACCCGGAAGCAAACTGGCAACCAATGTAGCTCCCACAGGAGAGGTGATACATGTACACACCGGAGTCTGCACAAAACCATGTAGGCTGCTGCATTTTGCACCAACTGGAGCCTCCAAATGCTCTTCAAGGACAACCCCTTGTAGAGCGTGTTGCAATAGTCAAGAAGGGAAGTGATTAGGCATGAGTGACTGTGAGTAGGGGCTGTTAGTCCAGGAAAGGGCGTAACTGGTGCACAACCCGCAGATGCACAAAGGCCCTCCTGGCCATAACCGCCATCTGCACTTTGAGCAGGAGTTATGAGTTCCAGGAAAACCCCTAGATTACACACAGGATCTGTTTGGGGTAGTGCCACCCTATCCAAGACCAAAGGTGACAATTATCCCTCAGCCAGGGTTTAGTTCCAGCCCGTTGCTCCCTACCCAGCCCCTAACAGCCTCCAGGCACTGTGAGAGGAAGGACACAGCAACAATAATAATATATAAATGTACATTTCTAAATATTCAAAGAAAAAATGTTTTGTAATTGTTGTTCATATACTATAGCTGCCATGTTCAGTTCTACTTTCTGCCAGCAATACCTTTTTTGGTGTGGGTGAGGCATGAAATTTGTATCATTTGGCATATAAGAGCATAAACCTTTTCATGGATACAGTTCTGACATTCTTTATACAAAGTAGCATACAAAACTATAAACACAACATATACAAATAAACTGTGTGTCTGTATGCATGGAAATAGATACTCTTGGACTCAAAGGACTTCATTCTAGTAAAAATACTTAGAATATTATTACATTGCAATCATATTAATATTAATAGAAGTAAAAATTAACACCAACTTTTCTGCAAAAATCTAGTACTATAATATAGCTGCCTTCTAAAGCAAAAAGTTGGAGAAAATATATACAAATATGCATCTCGTCATGAACATAGACATGCATTTATCCTGTAAATTCTAATGTGAAAATTATTTCCTATGCAAGGCTCCAAAGAACATTTTTTCAAACTAAAGTAACTAATTAACTTTTCACTTATCATTTTCACAATGCAGAAATAGTGTTCCCTTAATTATTCTGATTAAGGTCCTCCAATCTGTCTGGGGAAGGGAGCCTTTGACAGTTACATATTTATTGAATACAATATAATTGTTTTGTTTTGTTCCTAAATTATAACCTATACTAAATAGCAGGGATCAACATTATGACTTTCTGCAACATCAACCACTGTTCTGTTGAAGTGTCAAGTTTTGAAGAAAATAACATGTATGAAAATAGATCTGTTTACAGAATTAGTTGAACACAGGACTTCCTGTTTTAATTCAGCTCCACCTTAAAAACTATATATGTTCTACTGACATAAATACATTTTTGCACCAACTGTAAAGAAAACCCTCTTCAAATCTGCACTACAATAATCAAATTGTCCAAAAACAAAATAATAACGTATTAATGTTAGTAATTTCCTAATCATATGTGAAGATTTACTATTTGGGGAAAAATCCATGGCAATAGAATGCAACAACTGGTAATGCCAAGCTGTTCTAATAGATCTACAGACATATGAGTTACAGTACAGTATTTTATACTGCTTTTGCAAAGTTTGAATACTAATATGCACAATGCAACTAGCATTTTCGGGTATCTCTAAAGTAAAATTCCAAAGGAAAAATCTTTTGGAATCTTACAAATCATTCAACTTTTGTGGCAGAAACATCAAACATCTCATAGCCCCTTAAAAGTAATACATGTATTCTTTCAAATTTTTATTTATTTATTTATATCCTTCCATTATTATTTTTATAAAGAACTCAAGCAGCAAACATATCCAATATAACCTTCTCTGATTTTCCCCACAACAACCACCCTGTGAAGTAAGACGGGCTGAGAGAAAGTGTCTGACCCAATGTCACCCAGCTGGCTTTCATGGATAAGGAGGGACTAGAACTCAAGTCTCCAGCTTTCTAGTCTGATGCTTTAATCACTAGACCAAAGTGGCTCTCAAACTGGTTTGTACAAGTATTGTAACTGTTTTTACACTACTTTATTGCAGTGGAATTTGTATTGCTGAACCTCTCACTGGAATGTTTTTTTGGTATATACAAAGTATCAGGGGTCAAAATATCAAAATAGTTCACTGATTTGAAAAAATAGCACTTCAGTGGCTTTAATTAAAGGCTAAGGAAACTGAAAATCCATTTCCCACCCATGCAATTTTAAACTATTTCGTTAAGTAGCATGGAATAATTAAAACCAAGATACTGTGTACTGAATTCTGACATCCTGCTACCATTTAAGCTCAAGTACAAATACTAAGGTGACAAGTAAATGCCATGAAAACTTCCAGTTCCTGACAGAACATTGTAATGTTCTGAAATCTGAAAGTGTTGTAAACATATAACTTCAGTTTTGTAAACTTGAATTATTCATTTTAAGTTTTTAAAAACCTATAAATTTTACTTTATTCATAACATTTAGTTTTGACAGTTTTGTTCTGATTTTAAGTGTCTCGGATATCTGGACTGTTTCCAGTCTTTCTACAAATAACAAATACTGGCACACATAAAAATTCTCATGGATTATTACAATAAAAACTCAAATTATTCTGAAAGTTTAGAATGAGAGAGTATACATACAGTGTGTTAAAATGGTTTGGATCTTCAGTGTGATCTATATGAAGCAATCTACAAATCATGTTCATCTAGATAATTAAAATCTATACAAACAAGATTTTTCAAGGATGTTTTAAGTACACACATGATGGGCTTACATGGAATACTACTCAGGAAGGAAATGATGTACATGGAGAAGAATTATACTTCCCACATATTAAAATAGAAGACTGGCATGAAGTGTAGACAATGTGACTGCCCTCCTGTCTTGTGACATACTGCAATTAGTATACTGCATTTCCCTTTTTGGAGATGTTGGTATTTCAAAATAGGAAATCCTATAGCTAGGAAACTGTATTAATGATCAGATAAGCTCATTTTTCACATTGAAAACCCAGTCACTCCCCATCACCCTGAAAAAGAACGTTCCAAATTGAATACGTTCAAATATTATCAGCTTGACAAATCAGCAATAATTCTAGTTTCCATTAAGCAAATTTGGTAGTTAAGGTACCAAACTAGTAACTGTGAGATTTAAACCAGCCTTCGGCTCAAAGCCAGCTGGGTCACTCTGGGCCAGTTTTATTCTCTCAGCCCTGAGAAGAAGGCAATGGCAAAACACCTTTGAAATCTTGCCAAGAAAACTGCAGGGACTTTCCAGGCAGTTCCTAGCAGTTAATATAGACTTGAAGGCATTAAAGAATAATAACTTAAAGTGCAAAATATACATTTCTGAATGGATTTCCACTGAATTTTCCCCCTCCAATTTTCCCCCTCCAATAATTTTTTTTAAAAAAGCCACCTAATTTATTTGTTAAAATAACTACCTTCTGGGGACCTAAGGCACCTTTGCTTTTATGAACTGCTCGTTTTTGATTTCCATGCTTTAGGGAGAGTAAATTAAGAGGCTGTACAAACCCATCAAATGAGTCTAATATGCACTTGGAATTCAAGCTATGGACCTTTTATGTTACCGTAGAGTCATGGCTGAACCAGCCATGTGATATCACATCAAATACTTTTTCTAAGAGAAAAAAACTATTCACTAGAAATGCAAGCAGCTGCTCAGATTCTCCAAGCCAGAAATTACTATAACCTGAATAATTTATAATTCATGCTATGTACAACTCAATACAGAGAATGAACACGTGCACCAACGCCATAGTGGATGGTATCTATGATAACGGTAGCAGAACATCCCTGGTTTACACAGAATTCAGTTTAGTACTGCTTTCAGCCACTGCAATATTCAAAAGGCAGCTTGGTACAAAGTTTACAGCTGGCAGGAAGTTATTGGTTCTTTCAAGGAGAGAGCTATTCATCTAAGGCAGACAAAAGCAACTGAAGTTAAGGAATGTCTTTTGACCCAAATGGGGATCCTTAGCAAAACTGCTATTGCAAAAGAGCTAAAGCTGTGCTAAAGCTGAAACAGGATGGCAGCAAAGTGCCAGCAATCTTCCCACAACCACAAAAGTTCAAAACAGAGAAGTCAAGAGTCCAGTTTCTTTTCCTTACATGTTGCATGGGAGACATGGGGAAATTTTGTATTTTACTTCCTCATTAATGAAACAAACCAGAAGCAGAAATTCAAGGGAAGGGGATGAGAGGAAGCAGAGTCTTTCCGGCAGTAATTCAAGTATTTGGCATAAGAACCCAGCATGCCAATGATTTCAAAATAATAGGTTTGGATCCACCAGCACATCAAAGCGAATTTTCACTAGTGGCTGCTGGAGATACAAATAAAAGCCGAACATCTTTAGCTAGAAAGGAAATTACAATACAACTAATAAGAATTAAAGTTCTGTTGCTATTCATACCCTCATGTTCAGAAGACCAATGCCAATGTCAGCCATACTGTATGAATTGTTCAAAAAACTAGCCTGAAAATGCTTGGCACCCACATTGTAGTTACCCAAATGCTTGGCACCCACATTGTAGTTACCCAAAATGGAGCAGCTCCCTTGTGTCCCTGGGTTTGTCTGTCCCACTGAGAAAAATCACACCACCAATAGTCCCTCTAGAGGGAGGGACCACCCTTCAACCATGCACCTTTTAGCTGTGTGGACAGCAGCACCATCTCTGGGCACCCCAGAAAAAGGGTGGAAATCTCCATCCTGTCCTGAAGCAGCAGAACTAACAAGCCAGAGAGAGAGAGAGAGAAGAGAGGCAGCGACCTTCTCTAACTAACGGGGAAAGGTATCTGGGCTGTCAAATCGATCAAAAATAACCTTCCCCTCCTCCCTCCTAACCCGGCACTCCTACCCTTTTTTTTGGGGGGGGGGTCCTTCCTCAAAAGAAACGTCGGAAAACTTCGCTACTTTAACCCCGTGATCACCCACGACTCCCCAACCGTTCAGGAACTCTCCCACTCCACCCCCTCCCCCGACCGCAAACACGCACACGTTACGTGCACTCCGGGGCAGCTCACTCTCTGGCCCGGCTCCAGCTTGGCTGTCAGAGCCTTTCCCTCCGGAACCCCCCTTTCTTGTGCCGGGGTGCGGTAATTTCGCCGCCTGGCTTCGGGGAGGGGGCGGCAGGAAGGGGGTCCTCTTCCTTTTCTCCGGAGGGAGACGTTTCCCCACCACCACCAGCACCCCGCGCCCGCTTCTTTCCCTCTCGGGCTCCGAGCCAACACGAAAAGCTGCAGGGCCCCTGGGCCTGGCTGCGAGAGGGAGGCGGCCGGGCCCCGCACAGGAGGAGAAGCCCGAGCAAACCCCGCCGCCGCTTCCCCTCTCCTGCGCCCCGCTCACCCCGTTGCCGCTGCTGCCAGGGCGAGCCCAGCCGCCCGCTGCTTTGCTGCTCTCCTTCCTCCGGCTCCTCGCTACCTGCCTGCTTTTTTTTTGCCTTCGCTCCAGGCTCGGTGGCTCCAGTGTGCGGCGGCGGCGGCGGCGGCAGCTCATGCGCTCCGCCCCCCGCCCCCCGCCCCTTTCCTCCCGGGGATTGGGGCGGGGCTCGGGAGCCGGCGTGGGAGGAGCGAGAGCGACGGGCGCACGGGAGGCGGAGGAGCAGCGCGGCAAGTCCGGGGCGGCCCCGGCAGAGGAGCAGCAGCAGCAGCAGCGAGACGGTCCAGCTGCGCCTTGCCTTCGGCATGCTGATTTTTTTCCCCCTTTTCCTTTCTTCAAGGGTGCGTCGCTCCTCGCTTGTTTGCATGGATATCCGACCGGCAGCGCTTGCTAGGGATGAGCTGGGTCAAGCTGCAAGTTTTAAGTCGTCTCTCCTCTCTCCTCCACCAGAGCGGGGCCCGGAGCCGCTCACGGGTTGGAAGAAGTCGTGCCTCCCCACCCACGGAATGCGACCCCTGCAACATGCGACCCCTGCAACATTTCCTCCTTCTCTTTATGGGGGTGGGGAAAGCAGCCAGTGGTCCCTTATCTCCTGCTGCTGTCAGTTCTGAACTGAAATATCCAGACGCGCGATAGGTAGCAGCAAAAAGTTACAATTGGCTTTGTCTCTTTGCTCCCTTCTAGTGGCCGTCCGGGCAATTGGCTCTATTTAACAATCGCACTGCAGTAGAGTAGCGAAAAGTGCTCACGCGCAGTTTTCGAGGTGCACTTGAACGCCCTCTCTGTGTGGGCAGCGCAATTGCAATTTCCAGAATGGAAGATACTCTTGTAAGTAGTGTTTTATTTAATCACCTGTCCGTCAAGAAGCCCAACCAAGGGGGGGGGAAACATTTAATAATATGAATGTCGTATTTAAATGTTAAATAGTAGAGCTGTCACTTTCGAGTATTGTCAACCACAGAATAAGAAAACTTTTCCTATCCCGTGATTTTTGTGACGACAAGCAATCATTCAATGGGTTGACCCTCGTGCATTATTTCAACAAATTTTTAATTAAAAATTCAGTTTTAATGAATTAGTTTGGTCCTTGTCCTGATTGTGAGAGTGAATCAAACCTAACACATCATCTAAACTAAAGGAATGTTTTTCAAACTTGGCAACGTTAAAATGTGTGGATTTCAACTCCCCCACGCTTTAGATCAATGTGATTTGTAACCCACAAAATGCTTTGCGCCTTTCCCCAACCTGATGCCATTAAAATAGGTTGGATTTTAATTCTTGTAACTGCTAGCCAGCATAGTTTTGAGAGAAGTCCAACACATCTGCAGCCCATTGAGTTGAAGATTGCCCAGTAAAAAGAGGAAGGAACATTCCTTGCTTTTAATTGCTCACTTACCTTCTCCCAGCAATGGAGAAAATTGGGCCCTCATCAAAGGAAGATAGGAAAAAGCAATTTGTTATGTTTTCCTAGATGAACAATAACCAGCTTTACCTGCACTTTCCCTCACCAGATAACATGACGGAGAATGGGAGGGTTTTTTTGGCTCCAGTCCACAACAACAAGCAGGACTATGACTGAAGTGGAGGGTCATTTGATCTTTGCAAAGTGCAAATAGAAGTATCATGCTCTTGTATGTATAAATGTCAGTTTCTGGAGTGAAAACAGTAGGGAGACCTCTGGTTTAGAATCTTTGTTTCCACAGGCTTTTCTACACAAAATAATTCCTTTTATGGAACATTCCAGAAAGGATCAAAATATTTCAGTACCTTTTTACACTTATACTGCATGATGCTGCAAAAATACATCTGGTTCCACAACAGTAATTCAGCTTCTATGTATATCTAGTTTTGACAGCCCATTTAGATGTTATTTGCAGAGTGAGGTCTTAGAAGTCCCCAAATTTATTTTACACAACTATTTGAGGCCAATTCGAGGTTGAACCTGTCACATGAAATGCTGCCAGTCAATATATGCCAGTTTTAATGTAGATCAATTATTGCATCCTTTTCAATTTAAAATGATGCTTATTGTAGTTAAAAAATAGATTCAATAGGACTGATCTTTTCCTTGTAGCAAAGTACATAAAATAGGTGTGTGGGAACCACGTGGTCAAACTAAGCAGGGGTGGGCTGCTACGGGTTTGCATGGGTTCAGGTGATCCTCTATCTAAGAGTCTGCCCAATTTGGTGAATCCATGAATCCCACCCCTGGCTGGCCCTGCCCCTCAGGAGTCTCCACGCGGCCTGTTTTGGATCCCAGGTAAGTGCAGGCACCATGCAGAGGCTGGGGAGGGTGAAAAATGAGCCTCCCAGAAGTTCTGGAAGTTTAGAAACGGTTCTGTTTCTGGCCTCCAGAGGGCCTCTGGAGCCTGGGGGAGCAAAACCACCCCCCACCAGGGTGTAGGATCCTGACTAGCTCACGCCCACCATGGCCATGCCCACCCAGCAACCGGGCAGAGAACCCATTTCTAAAATTTTTGGAGCTCACCACTGAAATTAAGCCCTAATTACCTGCTCTCATAATGGATATTTTCTACCTTTGAAGCAATGGAAACTCGTGAAAAGCAAGTGGAATGCAGGTGAGGGAGTTCTAAATGAATTGTAAGGGAGGCCAATGAATAAAGCACTTTTCTCTACATTCATTTCCCACTATTTCTTTTTTTAAAAAGTCACTTTCGCCTTGTGCCAATGAACTTTCAATGACCTCTTGAGCTATGACTTAAACCCAACTTAGCTTTAGTAATATTTGTAGCACTTCACATCTGTATGTTAATTCCTGTATGATCTTATTATAGATGTTCTATCAATCGAGAGTCACTTTAAAACCAACTATGTTAAACTGCTTTTATTCTGAGGGGGAAAAAAAACATTGGGGGGCCCCAATCTAGGTTTCCTGCTTGAAAAAAGAAAAAAAAATCCTTTCTACCAGTCCTTGGGACCACAACAGAAAACGGCTGAGATGATTTTCAGCAAAAAAAAAAAAGCCTGAAATGAGGCACCCATCCCAATCAGGAATACTTTTTCAATATGGGCATATACTGCATATACTATCATGTGATACTTCTTCACTAGGTTTCTCTGAACACAACTCCCAAAAATGCTTAGAATGATGCCCTTATTGCCAGCAATATACTAGGCCTTCTCTTTTAGGCCCAAGATAAACAAAGAGGAAGCCTGTAGAGTTCAAATACAGTCATGCAACCTCCTAAAATTTCAGTAAAAACAATACACCCACTGTTGTCCAGAGGGAAAAGAGGAAATACACCTTGAATAGGCTGGATTGGGGAAAATTATAATTAGGTGTTATGCTGACTTTTATGCAAGGAATGCACACGGTAAAAATTAGGGACATATTTCCCAAAGCAACTTTTCTTTCTCAAATTATTTGCTACCTCCTGTTTTAGTTTTTCACCTGGCACTGAGCCACTTTTTAGACTCTAGCATGCCACTCAAAGGCCAAAAGTGGCACTCATGAG
Source organism: Boaedon fuliginosus (assembly GCA_027560395.1). Taxonomy (NCBI): domain Eukaryota; kingdom Metazoa; phylum Chordata; class Lepidosauria; order Squamata; family Lamprophiidae; genus Boaedon; species Boaedon fuliginosus. The sequence goes on along the minus strand of JANHGC010006444.1, from coordinate 168,672 downwards.
CAAAGATCTTTAGCCTTTTTTGAACACTTGCTCTCACAAAATGCCTGCGATTGGGGTAATAATCTGTTGCAAAGTATAAATGGATATGAATGTAATTTGCCATCTCTTCTGCCATGACTTTCCTTCCCCTTGGACATTTCTTCTTCCTTAGTTATTTTTCTGGAAGGGCAGGCAGACTTCCCCAAAAAACAGGATTGTGCCACAAGTATTATCTTTAGTCTCTAAGAGACCGTATGGAATTCATCTGAGGCTTGTAAATTAATAATAATAATGGTGGGCGATGTTTGCTCTGGAACACTAGCATCTTATTGCTTAAAAAAATAAAATCTCTTAATCTAAACATCAGAGGTACCAAGAAAGATTCCAGTGGACACAGAAACCTTGAGGTGGAAATTCTTAAGTCAGGAACATCACTAGATAAGGAGTTTTCTGAGGATGCTACAAGCTATATTTCACTTACCGCATTTCACTTCTCAGGATCAAAAATTAAATTCAAGTGATACAACAAAATAATTTCACTATGTTGCTCTAGAAGATTCATGTTGCAGATTGAGGAGTACTGCATTCAATAGTAGGTTCCATTTTCAAAGTGTCTACTGCATTTCACCCATGGAATGACCCATTTTGTCACATCAGCAGTACCAGCTGAAGTGTGAATGCTTCCCAGCTGTTGTCTACGGTAGGGATTTAGTAGTCATTGCTGTTGCTCAGTATGCGTTGACAGGAGAAAGGAACAATGCAATACAGTTTTAAAGAGCAAGTTGGATTAATGTAAATGGCTGTACTATTTCATCTATGCCTGAATGATTAACAAAAATAAATTTTTAGAAATAAATCTGAAGATCTGGTTCCCAGTATGCTCATTTATTGTGGCTTATGGATTTTCCTCAATTTCAGGAAAAAAAACGTTGCTGCAACTTGTTATAATTTAAACAGAAAGTTTAATCAGCTAGGGCCTATTGCTTTTATTTCTGTTTCATCAATAATAATAATTTATTAAACTTGTATGCTTCCTGACTGTCAACTAGAGTCTGGGTGACTCTATATATCAAGGATTTGATACGATTAGCTGATGATACCAGGATGGGCAAAAAAGAATGGAGGAAACCCAAGAACAAAAGGGCTGGGGCAACAGCAAGAAAAGAGTAAAAGAAATGGAACCATAAGAAGGCAAAAAAAAAAAAAAGACTAGCCAAACATCATCTCAGAGTAGCTATCTTGCCAGAGATAATTTAGCCTAATTCTTTTTATATTTTATGGTGGGAGAAGGGGGAGTTTTCATGTACTGCTTCCATAGGAAAGGGTTAGGGTTTAAACAACAAATACATGCATGAACAAGGGTTTTTTAAAGATCTCAGTGGAAAGAGAAGGAGACCCCCCAACAAATTATGTCATCACTTAGATGCTGTGAGAAATCAACATTTTCCACAAATGTTCTATGACGGAAATTGAAATACAGGTGTAATTGTAACACTTATTTAGGATTTAATGGTCTCTTCCCACCATTTTAAGGTGCTTAAATGGCATGCATTCATTTTATTTCACAACAGTCAACTGACTTAAAAAGGCAGGAGTGGGGATTTGAGGTCTACCATGATAGAGTAGAGTCTGCTAACTGGTTGTATGACAGTTAAGGGAATGCACTTATGTCTGTGTTTTGACCTCATTTTGTTTTTTATCTTGAAATAAAATTTTATTTTGTTTATTTTGTGAATTCAGTTTGGGTGTTTCAACCAAGTTTGGTTGTATATAATTTCATTTATTATGTATGCTTATTGTACCCAGGGTCACTATGAGATAAAGGCAACTATACAAATGTGAATAAATAGGATCTGCCATTTGTAGCCCACTAGCTTTTGTGTCTCACTTATTTTGGATTGGATTAAATTATTCAAGGACAAGAATTGGTTTTAATTTTTTACTATGGAGTGAACTGTCATAAATATTTAGTGTAAATACTTAGAAACAGAAGTTCATTGAGTTGCATTGGTTATCTTATATCTTTTTTGAGATACCAGTTCTTTCAGGAACAAATTTAAAGAATATTGGAAAGTGAATATAGCCATGAATTGAGATATAGAAGGAAGGCTACATGTTCCATGTGTGCCATAAATTCAATGTTAAATTGAATGTTCATGTCTTCTAACATGTCTTTTGGGGAATCAGAATATAAAATAGCTTCTGCCAAAATGATGGCATATGTGTGAACACATCTTTCTATGTGTGGGTAATGAGGTTTAGCCTTTTTGACTTAAGTATGTTATAGAAACCTAGTGAGATTTGGTTTGTTGAACAAACCATGCCAAGTGTAGTGAAACCATGTCAATTGTAGTTTATACATGTAGTGAAACACAGACCATTCCTACTGCCACATTATCTACTTGATCCCATGATCCAAATTTCACTTCCCTTATCAGGAATTTTAATTTTCATGTGACTTTTTTCTGTAATAATACCTACCCTGGTTTTTTGAGTTCTGCTAAACAATCATGGGTTTTGCTTTAATTTAGTTTACATGTTGCATAAGTCACATTGACCTATACAAGAAAACATAAAGTGTAACAAACTTAACCCAAAATGTGAACCAAACAAGGTGGGTTTCTCAAGACCATTCTTTTAGACTGCGGTGTCCAACCTTGGCAAGTTTAAGACTTGTGGACGTCAGCTCCCAGAATTCCTCAGCACATGGCTAGCTAAGGAATTCTGGGAGTTGAAGTCCACAAATCTTAAACTTGCCAAGTTCAGAGAGCCCTGTATTAGAATATTTCATTTCTCTAGTTCTCATCTGTATTTGCTCTACTATCCTCTTTGGGTTCCTTATCATTTTATTTAGTTCCATCATCCTGGTACTAGGCATGTGATTCTTTGATTAACCATTTCCCAAGTCCTATTCTTCTCCTGGGCCCCCTTCCAGCCAACATTCTTTCCCTACCCAAAAATGTATGAGACTAAATAAACAAAAAAAGAAGATGTAATGCTTGCTTACTTGAAATTCAATTATTTTAGTTTACAAGGACCATTTTCCAATTTATTAAATATTTAATAAATTCCACCTTCCAATCTGTTGGAAATTACAGCCTGGCTATTGCTTTTAAAAGAAACCTAGGGGTAGCAGGGAGGGAGTGCGATGTGCCCATCAGTTCAGCATTCCAATTTTGCAGTAATCTATAGCTGTTAGATATTTGAAATGGGATTTCATTTGAACTTTTAAATTGCCTGAGTTTAAATTTGTATTGAGTTATGTTATTTATATGTCCTGAGGTATACTGAAAATTTCAGTGTTGAGAAGCAGCTAAGAACCTTATTAAATAAATATATGTCCCCTCATATAACTTGACACAGTGCATTAGCTGACATGATTTATACTCCCCGAATGCTGCTTTGCTGCACTTAGAAAGCATTGGCATTTGTTTGTAAGCAGACTGCCATAATCAAGCACCTAGGGACATAGCAAGGACCACAATGGTATATCTCTAGGGATAGTTAAAGTTATACTGCACAAATTAGACTTGGGATATGGCAAGAGTATCAAATCATTACAACAGGATGGAATAGAATCAAATATGTTTTACAATATATTTGCATCTGATCAATTAATATCTCATCAATAAAATGAAAATATATGGTATCATTTTTTGGATTAATAATACTTTGCATAATCAGTATTATATTAGTGAACATCCTCAGATTTGATGCTGTGCAGTTTCTGTTTTGATTAATACTTGATTAGGGCTGCAGTTGTAAGCAAGTAGTAATTCCCTTATATGCAACTTTAATGCTGAAGACATCAGATTGCATCAATTAAGGACAGATTTCCCACATTGCACTAAACCATGTATTCTTTATATATGGTTTGTTGAATGAGCCAGAAGTGGGAATTTGTACTTGGTGTTAAGCAATAAAACATGGCATACATACCACAAGGGCTGGATTTAACATATTGAACAAAAATAAAAACAAAACAAAAAACCAAACAAGCCACATGATGGCTTAGAGCCATGTATGACATCAACATTTTTTTTTCTAAACTTACTTCTGACAAAGAGTTCATCCAGGCAAGGAGAGAAGGCAGGAAATAGAGCAATCAAAACCGCAATACAAAAATTAACTCCAGCATCAGGAAATTTTCTAGATAAGGACAAACTAATCTATATCCATTTGCCTGGGGTTTTTTCAATCTTACATTTATTGCATTCTATTTGCACATCTATTTGTATTTTTTTAAAAAAGTACTGGTACAGTTTTCATATATATTTGTCATTGTATACACCTTTGCATAATACTCTATTTTTACAGAACATTTCCCCTAGTTGAGTGAACTTTTATACATTATTTTTGAAACTATGCATGTGTGTTTTTCAAACCTTTTCATAAACCATGATTTTTTTAAAAATGGAAGCACTGCATTGAAAAATTCAGAAGAAAGCAAACATGAAAGTTTAATTGTGTTTCCATTCACAAAACATTCACTCAGAAGGCCCAGAATTGTTATTATCAAAGTACAAACTTCACAAAAATATCTCCATTCTTCATCTCTGGGTTTTTCAGGACAGCTCCCATCTCTAGTAGTGATCAGCTCTTCTATTCCTACTTCTTACCAAGAAGACTGTGCTACTCTTTAGAGCTGAAAATGACTAAGTCACCTGTAATCATTGCCTACTTACCTGTCAATGGAAAAATGGGCCTTAATCTTAGTTGGTGTGTATAAACATAACCAATTTGTTTTCAGAGCTCAGTGTAGAGAGGGAAAAGCCAACTCAGCACATCATTGACAACTAGTGTTAAATTAAGTAGCAGCAATTACTGCTGAAATTGGTCTTCTCCCTAACTCAACATAATTGGACAAGAAGCAACAACTCATCACTTTCCAGGTCCAATGTTTATGATTTTTTTTCTTAGTTCAGTTTGAGATTATCCCACTTGCTTCAGATACATTGTGAGTGTTTGAGATTTGAGAGGGAATATTTTTTTAAAAGACCTCAAAAGCTCTTCTGCCTACTGTATAACTTATCTCACAAAGTTCTGTAAGTAAATAGGGAGGAGACTGTGTACACGGCTATGAGCCAACAGTAATCTTTTAAGTTATTCAGAACTATGCATGAGTGGGGGATGGGTGGAGGGAAATAGCTGGTGTTGATGCTTTAAGTATGAAGCATGGGGAAATCGGGAAATCCAGCCAGCTCAAATAAAAGGTTTATTGAAGTTTAAGTTCTCTGCAAAAATCTGAACTACTAATTGTCAAAGCAAATTGGTGGTAGATAAGAGCCAATGGAATTCAAGATGGGCTGAACTTAGATTTCTTGTGGGTGCAAAGTGACTCAAGACTGATTATGCATTTGACCCCTCCCTTGGGTTCAGCCCAGTCATCTCCTACATCAAGTCTGTTGCAGGAAATGTAGAAGCATATTGTAATAATTTTTTGGTGATGTTCCAGATTTCATCTCAAATTCTACTAATATTGCTGGATGAATAACAATTAACAAATTCTACTAATATTGCTGGATGAATAACAATAACACAAGCAATGGTTAGTCCCTAGGGATATGCAAAACAGTCTGAAAATTACCCATTTCAAGCCTAGAACATTGAATATGTTTACAAATGAAACCAAATACATACAAGTACAAATTAAAACAAGGATTACTTTTGAATATGAAGCAAAACAAAATTATTTTGATTGGAAATGTTTGAAATTAAACCAGAAAATGTGATGAGATTAACATTTCAGGCAACAAGCCTGTTCTTCTCAATTAGCAACTAGGAGTGGAAATGAAGGTCAAGATTAGGAGGAATTGTCCTTTCAAATTTGAATCCATGCACATGATGACAGTGGGCAGTGGGACAGGAATTTAGAAGGTAACATAATATGGAACCCATCAAGGTTCTGCTTGAAAACCATTGTTATATGTTCTACAACTATTGTAGGACATGGCTGAGCAAGGAAAAAACACAAGGTGTCTTTTGCTCTTTTGGTTGTTTCAGCACCTACTTAGGCATCCAGATGTCCTTCCCACCTTTGGCAACATTAGCAGCCCATGAGCTCTTGAGTGCAGCAGAATATCTGCACAATAGTGGAAGCAGCTATCAGGCAACATCTAGCAGATGCTTCAAAGTCATCAGATCTGACAAACGCTATCATGCAGATGGATGATACCCTCTGTATCACCAGTGCAGGGAGGAAATGCTGGCACAGCTGCAAGTATGCTTACTGTTTACATCCATTACACCTCAGTTGAGGTGGAGTTCATGTTTCTTGTCTTGTCCTCACTAAGAATGGGTAGGGGTGAATTGTGAATGAGAGGAATGTTTGCAGTTATAGGGACCAGCTCTTTTCAGGATGTAGGATAAATATTGCTTAAATATTGCTTCTTACTGTGGTGCTGAACATGACTCACCCAGTATATGATGTGAGTACAACTGTGAAGCACATGGTTGAGATCTGATTATCCAGAAAGCCAAATATGGTCACATATAGAGCCAGTTTGGTTTTATGGTTAAAGCAGCAGCTAGAAACCAAATAAATCATGAGTCCTGCTTTAGTTGGGTGGTTGATTTTGACCCAGTCACTCTGTTTCAGCTCCACCCACCTCACCGAGTGGATGGGGGAAAATGGGAGAAGGAAGAAGTATCAGCTATGTTTGCCACCATGAATTATTTAGAAAAATAATGAATATGGAATATAAATAAATAATTCATGGTCATAAACAATGGGTCCAATATGCAAAGAACAACTCTTCAGGTGAAATTTGTTCCCATCAGCTTAAAAAGTATATCTGATTCTGCAAAGTTGTCTTGAACTGGAAGGGAACATAACCAGTATCATCCCAGCTGGTACAAAAGTTGTCACTGATGTTCCTACAGGGAAATACACTAAGACCGTGTTGGCGAACCTATGGCATGCGTGATGGAAGTGGCACGCAGAGCCTTCCTTCTGGGCATGTGCGCCATCGTTGAAGTGGGCCCACCCACCTGCCCAAATTCCATGGTGGTCTCTCATACCTTTGCTGGAAGCACAGCTGCTCTGTGTTCCAGCTCTGGAGACACGTGTGCTTATGCGTGGGGGGTGGAGTAGGTTGCACATGCATGTACACATGACCCACCCACCCCCACCTGCTCCCCACACATTCGTGCACGACCCCACCCCCACCCTGTGCACATGTATGTGTGTTTCCAGAGCCTTCCAAACAAGGGCGAGAGAGCATGGGGTGGGGGTGGGGGTGGGAGATGGCACATGTGTGCACATGCACGTGTGTGTGCACACAGACTTCCGGCACACAAACCTTTTGCCACCACTGCCATAAGATTATAAATTACTTTTATTGAAGTTGGAAAGGAGAATTGGTTGCTGAACCATCAGCAGGTCAAACTTCATGTACATCAATGTCTGCCTACTCAGGATCTCCCACCCATGGAATATTGCTTATGCCTTGTTTTATAGGTGTGCTTCTTCAAGCATCAGAGTAGATAATCATGGCTAGGCAGTTTCTGTATTTGACCCATTCTACATGGTAAATCGTTTAAGTGCAGAATCAGCAACACCAAACTAACAGCTGCATCTGGTTCTTAAATTCCAGATTCTGAATTGCAAAAGAAGTTGGAACCCAACGATGGCCTTGGCTTCCTAAATTCACAATTGGGTTGCAATAAATATTAATGCTAGTTTATAGCCTTTGTGATCTTCAATAAAGTTGAACGGGACCATACAATGGTGGTGTCCGCCCAGGGGAGAGAACTTCTGGTTATAAAAGTGGCCCAAGTGGAGGAAGATGTAATTAAAAGTACTAGACCATCTTCAGAATGAAAACTCAGAAGGAGAGTTGCAGTCATTGGTGCTTAACACAATTTAGCTTACGTGGACAAAAAATATAGAAGGAAGTTCTATCAACCCTGTTTTGAACTTCTAGAAGAAAAATAGGATATAAATCTAAGAGGTAATAAATGTATCTAGTCTAAACGGTTAGATGGGACAGAGAAAAACTGAAAGAGAAGGACACTTAGGAAGAACAGAAGAAACTGGTGAGTAGATTTGAATTGCTGATGATGAGAAAAAAGAGCCAGCTATGGGGTGGGAGGCTGTTCAAAAATTGTCCATCATATTGGGATTAAGGTATAGTACAGGGCACCTGAACTAAGTATAATTTCTGGTATTTTACAGCCTCTGAATTTTTCAAATCTGCATGTTTTTCCAGAAGAGCTACAGGTGGCTTGGCATAGATTTTTTTTTTGTTCCCTCCCAGTATAGATTTGAACGTGAGACAGCATTTGAAACTAAACCTTTGTTCTATTATCTATTTATCTCTTGTTTCTTGTTTAGTACTTTGACCTTTGTAACCAATGACTCATGATACACTTATCTGTTATTTCTTCCATACCTAACAGTTGTGAAGATCATATCCATCTGTAGATAGGGGCTGTGTGTTTGATTTAACATGGAAACCCATATTATATCTTGTTACATTTGAGAGCAAGCTTTTCTGAGAAAGATGCAAAAACAGCCCTACATAATTGCTGAATCAGATGTTGCACTACAAGTACCTGTAACTAGACAAAATATTTCTTAAATGAAATGGGAAAATTGAGAGCTAACTCTGTTATTTGACAACCAGCTCATTGGATGAGCTAAGAAAGATTTTATTATAGCAAAGACAGAAGACTGAAGGCTAATAAAATAGTAGTAAACTGGAATTGTCTTCTAATCTCACTTTGCCCTGACCTGGCAAGCCTGCCTTTTAAAGCCCAGGTTGATCTATTGAGCGGAGAATTGATATGGGAAGTTGACATAGCAGTAAACTCAGCTCTGTTTCTCCTCCCATCAGATCCTGGTAGAATATGACCTCCATTAACGACTGCTATAGATAGCTGAGGGTAAGTAAATCAAAACTTAGTTCAGATAAAAACAGAGTAAAGGTGGTATTGGTAGAATGCTGCATTGACAACTAGTGAAAACTTCTTGGATCAGATTTGTAGTTTGTGTGCAGCCTGAATCTGACAATGCTCAGATCACTTTTTATATAGCATTTTAACTATCTGTCGAGGGAAAATCCCAAGATCTGGCTAGTGTCTCTAGTGACCTTCTAATAAGATTGCTCTGAAATGTTTTATTTAGTGCTGTGTTTTAGCTTCACTTGTTCCTCCTTTGGTTCATCAATCTAAGTCATAATGAGTTACATACAGTCTACAAATAAAAACACCTTCCTTGGCAGCACAGAGGATTTTTTTTAAACCAACGATGATATAGTTACATCAACAATATATATTTGGGTTTAAGATAAAGATGTAGAAATCCAAATATAGGATAATATTCCCTGGCCAAACTTTTTTTTTAGAAAGTTACCATAAAGAATACTAGGACAAACCATGAGAAATGTTAGCATTGGGTAAAACATTAACTCAGATGACCTTTCTGATGATTTTCTTTGGAAAGCACTTATCATGTCTTCTCTTAAAACAGAAACTTATGCTTGGATTTACATCTTCTCCTGTTGGCTTAAGTTCCTTTTCCCCCAGCTGCCTTGGTCTCTTCCTAGTCCTAGGCAATACATGCTAAGATCCTATAGCCGTGATGGGAAACCTATAGCATGCGTGCCCAAAGTGGCACGTGGAGCCATGTTGCCCGGCATGTGAGCCATCACCCAGCTCAGCTCCGCTGAGCATATGCGTGCACCTTCTGCCTGCCAGCTGATTTTCAGACCTCTGCCGGGGAAAGTGTGGGGGGGTCATGTGCGCATGCACAGAGGGCATGGGGAAGTGCACACAACCTTCCCCCGCTCCCCCCACCCCCAAGCATGCATGGCAGAGGCCCAAAAATCAGGTGGCCAGCAGGAGGCGCGCAAGGGAGTCAGCACACATGTGGGGTGGGGGGAGCATGGGGAGGTCACGCGCATGCATGTGCATGGAAGGTGGGTCCAGGGGCACACGGTCATACACACAGGTGCATGGAACCTCAAAAAGGTTTGCCACCAAAGTCCTTTAGCTTTACCTGGGTAGCCCTCACCTTTATAGGCTAGAAATGTGCATTAACAATGGATTATCAATCTAGATCTGATTTTTCAATCCTACCTAGAAACATCTTTTTCGGCCATTCTATATATTCTCTCCAATTAGACAGATACCTAAGTTCCATAACAACTCTGAAATTTAGAAGAGCTTTATCCTTGGCTAGATTTAGTGCCCTCTCAACAGCTGTTATTGAAGGGAGATACCAATATATCCCTTTTGAACCAAAACTGTGGCAATTGAAATGATGGAACAAGTTATTATGTATTGCTCCCTCTATGCAGATGCTCACCAGGAATTTTTATCTTCATTTTAAGCTAAGCATTTTGGTTATTCTGATGTTTTCTATCTCAAGTTACTAACTGATCATTCCAATTTTGTTTTGCTGACCACAGTTAAATAGTGCTCTATAGTTTATATAGTACCCTGTAATATCTCCTCCATTTTTTCTTAAATATTTTAGAAGTTTATGTCTTTCTCTTTTTATCTTAAGTGTGATCTATGTTTTATTTGCTGGTCTACAACCAAATAAAAATTAGTGATTGATTAATTGAAAATATGGATTCAGAAAAGAAGTAATTACCTAATAAGGATATTCCTAAGACTCAATTCAGAACTTAGATGTTGTGTTGTGCAAGAAGGAATCAAAATATAAATTCGTAATGAAATATTGTTTGTGACCTTTTTACATAATGAAAAAATTATATCGTGTAGGTTACAGCTAGTCCTCAACTTATGACCACAATGGAGGCCAAAATTGATGTTGCTAAGCGAGACATTTCTTAAGTCAGTTTCATCCCATTTTATGACTTTCCTTACCACATTTGTTAAATGAATCACTGCAGTTGTTAATTTAGTAACATGGTTGTTAAGTGAATTCAGTTTCCCCATTGACTTGGCTTATCAGTAGGTCGCAAAAGGGGGTCATGTGACTCCAGGACACTGGAACCGTTGTAAATGTGAATCAGTTGTCAAGCTTCCAAATGTAAATCATGTGACCAGGGGCATGCTGCAATGGTCATATGTGTGAAAATGGTCATAAGTCACTTTTTTCAGTGACGTAACTTTGAATGGTCACTAAATGATCTGTTTTAAGTCGAGAAGTACCTGCATTTGCTTAATAGATAATAGCATGAGGAAATTGACCAATAAAATGGAATATAATAGCCTCAGTCTTCAGTTCCTGTTTAACTAGGAAATCCTTGAGCTGAAATGTGGTGGCCATATGCCATGGAGTGAAATTATCACAGCTGTTGGGAGATGAACTTGTTGCTCACTTCTGATGTCATGAATTCAACATGTGGGCTTGTAATGTGGACTGGATGCAGTGCTCCAGAGAAGCAACCCTTAGTATATGAAATGGGATCAGTTCTATTGATCTATTTTTCTTAATATTATAAGGGTAATTATTTTCACTGTATGACATCAGGGACAAATGTAAGCCACTGAAACACAAAACAAAGCACTCTGGATTTCTTGAAATATGGGATCTCATATAGTATGTGTGTCTCTGCATGCAAAAAATAAAATAAAAAAATCCCCAATCTCTGTAAAAACTTTCTCTGATTCAAAATTGTTATTGCCCAATTGAATATATTGTTCCATAGCACAAATGATTCATTAATACATATTTGGCAATGTAATGGCATTTAGAAACAAGTTGCACGTTCATATTGAGCACAGATTCTTGTATGATAGGATCATGTCCCTGGAGAATAGAGGAGGGCAAGTTCAAAACAGATCAGTCCTCTGTTTCAATGAAAATGTATTCAGTGCTATTACTATGTATAGATCATCAGTATCAGCAATTACAAATGGTAACAAATTTCCTTGAATTACTGTATTACAAATTTGTCTGCTTTTTACACTATGGGCAATTTAAACTCTGCTCTGTAGTTATCATGAATGAATATACACACACACCCCTCAGTAGTATAAATTAGCAATAGAAATGTCTGGTGCATAAATTTTCATCCAAACTCTGTATGCTTTCTGTACTGTGTGATCAGGTTCATTCATATTAAAAAGGTCTAATACTGTAATGGCTTCTCATACATGGCAAGTGGGTGCAGGCATCATTAATTTTGAAGGCTAATGTTGCAGGGCAATGCAGCAGTTAGATGCAATGCACCAAAAGCACAAGCTTCTCTACAGCTAGAATGTACTGTAGGCTATACAAGAGATTGATTGAACAACACAGATAGCTTCCTGTGAACTTGGAAATAGCTAAAAAGCATTTCAGTAAGCAGAGAAACCTTGAGGGACATCCTTTTCTTTGTATCCTCAAACTCCACCTTCTGCTAATTTAAATACAAACCTGACTATTTTTCTGACTTGACAAACCAAAGAACCTGAAATAGCAAATGCCACTTTGGACCAAAGAAAGCTCTGAACATCAGAATCCAAACCAATGATTCTCAGAATAGCATATGCCAGCCTGAGTGGAACCATATGCAAACAAAATTGTCATCAGGATGAATTCCATAACAGAATACAGAATAGTGAAACATCTGTAAGGAAAATAGTCTCAATTAGACTACTGCAACGTGCTCTACATGGGGCTGCCCTTGAAGAGCACCCGGAGACTTCAGCTGGTACAGAATGCAGCCGCGAGAGTGATTAAGG
>JANHGC010006444.1:124935-138630 GCA_027560395.1 Boaedon fuliginosus | reverse complement strand
AGAGAGAGAGAGAGAGAGAGAGAGAGAGAGAGAGAGAGAGAGAGAGAGAGAGAGAGAGAGAGAGAGAGAGAGAAAGAAGAAAAAGACAGAGACAGAGAATATGGTACAAATGACAGCATGAATGAAAGCAAGTGAATCACCAAGATTATTTTTTTCTCCCAAAACTAATGTGTCTTATACTCCGAAAAATACAATATATTGCATATTCACAGTTCTTGTTGCCACAAGGTAAACCTTTACCTCACAGATTTGCTCCTTGTCTTCTACTAACAGTACTGTAGGCCAGTGACCCCCAACCTTTTGGGCACCAGGGACCTGTTCAGTGAACGTTTTTCCGTAAACCAGAGAGGATGTAGTTTCATATGCTGCCTGCATCCTGAAGATGGAGCTTCACTTATTTTCAGAGCCCAGTTTCTGATATGACACAGGCTGGTGCTGGTCCACGGACTAGGGGTTGGGGACCCCTGTCTACGCATCTCTTGTAATTTCAGCTCCTGGAGTACCTTTGAAAAACCAGAGCACTCCCTAGAATCCACGTACATCTTGCATAGGCATGATCTGATCTAATGCTGCAGTTACCTGCCTATTTTCAGTAACTACTACTTCAGTCAAAGGACTCTTAGACAATCAATATCCTCTTGAACTATCGGGTATCTGGTTGGATCAATATAATATGTTCTTGCTTCTAGCAAAGGAATCCCACACAAAACTTCACAATTAACAGGAAGTGACCTGTACAATACAAAATAAAATTTCCAAATCATGCCAATACTGCTCTGAAACAAAATCCATATCTGGAGTATGAGCCTTTGATAACTAGGTTTCTTTGTGGCTACAAATCAGCTTCTGACTCCATGATGAAGGAGGGCAGATTGAGGTCTTCCAAGATCTGGAGGATTCCAATTCTAACCTAGCTATGACATCCAGCAGTTCAGGTATGAAGATGCTTACAAAGCAGGAAACCTGGTACAGTATCAGCAAGCCATCTGATTCCTAAAGCTCAACTTCAAGAAACTAATTTTACTTTTGAATATTTGAACATCGCCCCTGAAAATCAAAACTCATAACAACAGCCACTTCCCAATCTCAGGACTGCAACTGATGCTGCTCCCAAAATCAGATGGGGACGTTTCCAATAGGAGCTCCCCTCTTATTCAATTGTAACTGCTATATTGAAAACTATATAGCATAACATTTAAAATGGCCTACAGCAGGGCTGTCAAACTCCCGGCCCATGGGCCAGATGCATCACATGCTGGCCACGGCCTTGCCCAGTTTAGCGAAAGAGTCCCAATACATCACGTGATGCCGCCTTGATTATGTGTTTGACACCCTGGCCTACGGCCAAGCTTGACTCAGGTTTTCCTTATATTTAGAAATACATTCCTTCACAAGTTTATAATGGTTTTACTGCTCTCACCTTTCTTTCTGTAAGATTAATACTTAGAGCTAGTTTTTATCTAAAGCAATCCAGTAATATTTTTATAGGACTCTAACTTACACCAGCCATTTTATTACCAATATTTTGCAGTCAATTGAACTTCAAAAGCTTGATTGGGGAAGAGAGGCAGGGTATAAATTCAATAAACATAAACATAAAATGTTACCATTCCCTATTTCTTTAAATAAAATACAAATAAAGTTCTTACATGAAAAATATATAAGGAATGCTCAGATTCAAAATCCCATTTTCCTCTCCATCTCCTAAAAATACTTTATATTATTGTTTTCATCAATAATATATCATCATCAAGATACAAACAGTGGTTAATAGTAAAAAAATAAACATGTTTTTTTTTCCTCTGAAAAATCCCATCCTGTTGTATTCTTGCATTCCAGTTCAATCACAAATTCCATCATCTATACCTCCAGAATCAAAATGTCCAGGGAACTGCACATCTAAGGAAATCTTCCACATTTATTATTGTAGCTATCTATTCAGAATCAGACCATAAGAGATATGAACACAGACCATATGAACACAATTAACATTTAATGTTAAGTAATGGATTTAGAAATATATAGGAATGCCTGGGGAATATCTAGTAGGTAGTTGTAATTACTTTCAATTACCTTTTTCATTTCATATCACTGGGCTACTGGTATCTGGTGAAATAACCTTATACAGAAGTGAATCGTGTATTTTACATTTTCATCTCTATTAAATGGATTACTGCTAGATTACTTTGAACATACGCTGCCAAATATTAAGGTGTCAGTCCCAAACCAAGACTGATACATGGAAATTCTTTTGTTCTTTATTGTTTTACACCAATAGAAAAAATCTTGCCAAATTGAGCATTCTACTATCTTCATTTACAATATACTTTGTGAATTATTAGGAACTATTTTCATCTTCTTTATGTCACACATAATATCTGGTGAGAGTAGGCTCTTACTCCTTTGAAATGTACTTTTCCCTTATGGGAATCCACCTCATTACTACATTTCATCACGTAAGGTTGCTATTAGACATTTACTGCATTTGAAGAATAGCAGTTAATAGACCTTACTAGATCAGTGTTAAATCTTTAAAAAGTGCTATTTGCTGATCTACTGAATATCAAGCTTTACTGAAGTTTCATAAAATCTCAACCTGATAAACTCCGATCCTATGCCTCCAGAGTGCCACTATTTGAAGGGTTGGATTAACTACAATAAGTCGATTTCTTAAAACAGGAAAACCTTTCTCCAAGTTTGTGAGGAGGCCTGACAAAACACTTTTGAATTATTTATAATGTGAAACAGTATTAGTCATATTTAGAGAAGACAAATATAAATTTCATTTACATCATTTTGTGATTAAATTTGCAAAGGTATTTCTTTTCTGAATACCATGATGTGAAAATATAAGGAGGAACACATTCAAGCTTTCCAAGTAAACAAAACCACGATACATATCTTTTAATTAAGGATAGAAATTGTACAATTTTGGAAGTTTCAACTTAATGTTCAACTTAGAGAGATGCTTGGGCAGATCTTGACAATGCTTTCAGGTCCAAAAGGCATTTGGCAATGTTCTCCTTCTCCTATAATATAGAAAAGAAATTAATATTTTAGTTTAAAGAACCTACAGAAAATATTCGAGATCTGGAGGAGGTTAGTTCACTATAGCTTTATGATTCTACACAATTGACTTCTGTACAAATACAAATTACATGCTATTAAATGCACTTAGTCTTGACTGAAATTAAGAATTTTAAAATCAAGAATGACGTTAAACTGCATTTAACCTTTCTAAAAATCAGTACTAAAAGAAAAATAATCTACTGATCAGATATAAAACTATACAAAAAATAAGAATGTACATGGTTCTTAAATAAAGTATTCAGGTCCATGAAGGAAAAATGTAACATAAAGAAACCCATTCCTAGAGAATCTAATTGATATCATGAAAAATATTTGACTCTTTACCCAATCCTCTCAATCAAAAGTTCTGCTATTTTAGAATGTAGAGATATAAGATTTATGAAGACTACCCTAGACCAATTTCCTTTTATTTAGAATAAAAGTATTTTGTTAAAGCATACTGTTGCTATATGGAGTAATCTTTTCAGCATGGACTGATATGAAAAAAAGATAAGACAATTTTATGAGGGAAAAGGATGCCATATCATTTCAGTTTTCTCCATTTTGAGCTAAGGAAAAATACATGATTAATCATGCCTTTCTATCACAATTATAATGGAAAATTATCTCTAAACACAGAGATTAATCTCATTTTTTTAAAAAAAGCTAAGATCAATACATTTCTCTACATTTGTAGTAATGTTTGGAAAAACAGAAGTTATGGTTGATAACTACACATTTAAAGTAAAATCTGTTTTGGGCCTCTAGAGAAACAATTGCACTCTATTAATTTTATACAGAAAATTAAATATTTAAAAAATCCTTCCCACTCCAAATTCCAATGAAGTTCCACATACTTTTATATATGCTTAACCATGATTTGTTGAATAACTCATACTTGGCTGAGTCTATAAGCCATGTTTTGCCAAACTTGAAAAATAAAGAACAAAACAAAGCAGTTTTGACTCTTAGCCCCAAGCGAGTGACTTAACAAATAAGTTAAAAAGTAATAGCTGTCATTCTAACAATGAATGACAATGAAGTTCCTAATCTCTAGACGGTGGAGATTGAAGATTTTGAGGTATATTATTGGGGGCTCTCAGGAAAATAGCTGGGCATCTCACCACGACACACATATTATTAGAAAGGAAGCTTTATCCCATGCTTCCTTAACTTTTAAAGAAAGAGAATCTCAGTTTATGATTGTCTTTATTCCCTTCCAAATAAAATACTGGGCTGTCATACATTACTTTGTAATAATGATTCTGAACAGCCAGCTGCTATGGAGAATCCAGTAAATAAGTTTGTACTTTGTTTTACAGCTTGCTATATTTAAAATAAAACAAAAGAACCAAGATTGAGAAAGGAGTTTGGCATACAGTTGCTTTCCTGTCTGCTCATTATTTTCAAAATGGAAAGTTGATATAATTCTTATTTATAAGAACACATTACACAGCAACTTTGAAAGTAAAATAGCACTTATCTATAGACTAACATTTATAGTCCATGTGACACTGCTCACAATTTTCCCTTAAAATTTCAGTAGTTCCCACTGGCCCAAAAATATTGCTTATTCCTCAATAAATATTAATTGGTAATAAGAGTTGCTTTTGTTTATATGTCTTATTTACTTAAAAAAAGATGTACAAAGAGAGAGTGCATGCTTTGAAATTAATTCAAAACTACATTCAAATTCAGAACTTTAGGATATCATTAGAGCAGCCAAGCCCATTTTTTAGACTTCTGTGTGGCCATGAATTCAGCAATGTCTCTTTCCAGTCTGTGAAAGCTTGAAAAAAGACATGGTTGCCTTACGGGAGGGTTTCCCAATGTGGTCAATACTACCCCCCAAAAGTAAATGTTGCGTTATTATTGTAGTACTACTATTAATTAAATAAATATTTATTAAATTATTTTCATATGTATTTGAAGATCAATGAACGATCTGAAACTTTATGAAGATGTTGATGAGCTGATAAGTCTGCAAGTCCAGCATATTCTGAAAACCTATTCCAAAACCTTTTCAAAGAATATGCAACATTACAACTATGTAGCATATACTTATTGCATGTATATACACCACAGACTATGAAACAATACAGGACACGTGAACATAGATGGTTCATCAACAAAATAAAGAGTAAAATCAATAAAATGAAATATTATTCTTAGATCAAGAAGATGCATCTATCACCCAATTGGATAGATATATTTTTTCACTATGGAAGTAAAGAAAGGGAAAGCTAGTGGCTTTTCCAGCAGTAAAATGTCTACAAGCCATCTGTAAGGGAATATTTGCTAAGTACCTGTTGGGTTGTAACACTCTGCCAAACGCTTTGTTCTACCCAGTTGATCATATGATCTCGTTCCATACGCCGCTTGAGCTGCTGTAATGCGACTTGATAGTCTAGCCTCTTCTTCACCTCCCTGGATACAGTAAGAAGCCTTTCCCTATAGTTGGCCTCCAGGATCATAGCAATATTGTTCTAGAGTCACAAGAAAACATGAGATTCCTTATTATTTGGATTACAATATTTATGTGATACATTCAGGGTTCGTAAATAAGCACAAAATGTAAATATGCATAAAAAGCCACAAATTCCAGCAATCTGAAAATAATCCATATTCCAAAAGCAAGATATAAATGACAAGTTTAAACATTTGCTATTTTTTTGCAGATTTTTATGTCTGACATCTCCATTCTTCAAGTAATATGTAATCCTTATAACATACAGGTAATCTTTGACACATGACAATTGAGTCCACATTTTCTGTTGTTAAGTGAGACAGTTGTCAAATGAGTTTTGTCCCACTTTATGACCTTTCTTGCCACAGTTGTTATGTGAATCTCTGCAGTTGTTAAGTTAGGAACATGGTTGTAAAGTGAATCTGGCTCCCCCATTGACTTTGCTTATTAGAAGGTCGTCGAGTGTCTGAATTTTGATCATGAAACCATGGGGATGTTGCAATGGTCATAAATGTGAGAAACAGTCATAAGTCATAATTTTCAGGGTGTTGTAACTTCAAACAGTCAGTAAAAAAATTATTTTAAGTCAAGAAAGTAGATTTCTTGAAACTGGATAAAAAGAGCTATGGTGGTGGTGGTTAGAATGCAGTATTGCAAAGGTAACTCGTTGCTCACTCCAGGAGTTCCATTCTGAGTGGCTCAAGGTTGACTCAGCCTTCCATCCTCCCATGGTGGCTAAAATGAGGACCCAGATTGTTGACAGCAATATGCTAAGTCTGTAAACTGCTTAGAGAGGGCTGTAAAGTACCGTGAAGCAGTATATAAGTCTAACTGCTATTGCTATTTGGCATTTTTATCCACCTACGGAGTCCTTCCCAAGAACTGGGATATGCAGATGATGATGCTTGATGGTGTTAAATGTATTATTGCAGGATGTAAGGTGCAAATTGATTCTGTCAATGCTGATGATGTTCAAGTGGTATTGCAACTGTTTTGGGATTATACCCAAGAAGCCTCTTACTACTGATAACACTTTTTCTTTTTTCTACTTCTATTTGTGCTTTTTGTATTTATCTTCTCTAGCTCTTTCTCTTCTCTTCTGCTATTTCCAGGTACTATCATGTCCACCCTCCAGCCGTTTTTGTTTTTCTTATTGACAGTTGCTAATTCTGGGATAGCACGTGTCTATCTGTTTGAATTCTAAAGTCTCAAAATGCTTCAGCTTCTTCATTGTCTATTAATTTCTCTATTTTATGGTCCTACCAGTTCTTGCTTGCAGTCCTTTGGGATTGGTTGGCCTATAAATTTATTTATTTTATTTATTTGATTTATATCCCGCCTCTCTTCACCCATTTTGGGGAACTCGAGGCAGCAAATATTTAAATAAATAAAATAAATGAATAAATTTCTTGCAGACTAGAATAACAAGAGTAACAGAGTTGGAAGTGTGTATTATAAAGCAGGTGCCTGTCTGTTTGAATTCTCAAGTGTCAGAGCAACTTAACTTCTTCATTTTATATGATTTTCTCTATTTTATGGTCCTACCAGTTCTTTCTTGCAGATAACTGATATTTCTTCCAGATCTTCCGATGCACCACTGTTGCTACTTTGTCATGCAGTTGCTTGTAGTCTGTGTGATCATTTTACAGAAGTTAACCAGGTGTTGTTGCTATCATCATCATTTCTTATTATTACTATTGGTTCATTATAGTCAGCCAGAGGTTCAAATTGGATTTGGGATTTTTGTCTATTTATCAAGTTCTTTCCAAAGACCTGGGATAGGAAAATGTGGATGTTTGATGGTGTTATAGATATCTTCACAGGTTGTAAGCTATTCCAAGTAAAGCTACCTTTTGCAATTGACAGATGGTAAACTTGTCAATGTTAATGGTGTTCAAATGTTGCTCCAGTTGTTGTTGTTGTTGTTATTGTTATTAAAATCATGGGGATAAAAGAATGAGTATGCGGTTGAAACGTAAATATGTTCATGCATACAGATGCAAACAAATGAATGTAAATAAAAAAGCACAGCTGATTTAATTATTTATAATGAAAGTGATATAACTAGTGAAAAAAACACATGGCAATAGTCCATGTTTTGGTGATGTCAAAGCAAGCATAGAAAGGTACACAAAGGAACACAATGGAAAAATAAGTGTAAAAATAGGACAGCAAAACATATGAATCTTGTATGAAAAAGTATAAGATGATTAAGTGTAATTCGAAGAGCAGAGGACACCTGGACAAACCATTCTGTACCAGTTGTACTTTTTAGTATGTAGAGTATGTACATGGACTCTACCATGTAGAGTACTCAGACATTCCAGTTATAACATGATTAAGGTATGAACTGAGTACTACTCTCATAAATTACAAGTAAGATCATAAAAATGAAACCATGTCTTCATTATTACAATAGTTACCAGAGGGCTGTGTTCTAGAGTGAGGGAAGATATCTTGATAACATTCAGAAGTTTGGATTTTAATTCCTGTCAGCCCTTGCTGGTTTGGACAAGGAAAGTGTTTGTGACAGTTGTTTGAAAGCAATTTTTAGAACTGTCCCATTTCCTACTTTACCCGCTTGGCATCAAAGAGATAGTGGCGACCCTCAAGTCTCCATTGTTCTTTCTTCTCCTGCTCAATTCCCTCCTGGCATTTATTTATAAAAGCACTTTTTAAGTCCTCGTAAGAAGCAAGTTCATCCTAAAATGAAAGAATAAGCCAGTTTAATCCTAAAAGAAATAAAAATGTTCAGTCTTTTGCTATATGTCAATTTTACCTTAATACATATTATTCACAAAAGAAAGTATAATGATTACTTTGAAAAAAAAATGAAGTTACAGATAAATGTTGAGAAACACTAGCAATTTAACCTCAAAGGCTGCATTCAGATTGAATTCTGTTTTAACCATTAACAAGCAGAATATAGGTGGTCACTGCTCTCATTTGATTCTTTCTACCAGGAAGAATAGCCAAGCACATAAAGATGGCTACTTCTGTTACATTTATATGATACACAGAACAGTGGTTTGTTAAAGAAACTAGAATCATTAAGACCTATTTTCTCATTTTATGAGACAAACACTGCAGACTTCCCAGTTCATATAATGTTGAATAATACAGGAGACAGTATTGCCTCCTCCATTAAACAGCAAAAAAGAATACTGGTTGCTTATAATTAAACAGCTGATTATATCAGTTTTTATTCATTTTTCTCTACTTGAACAGGTAAATAATACCTGGGCCTATCATCCTGACTCAGATAATAACACTCCAATGGTATCTCTTAACTCTGGACAACAGTTCTATTAATACCACATACATACACATTAAATTAGAATATTCAGGTATGTTAACTTCTGTAGGAATTTTTATTGAATAGTTTTATTACCTCCTTGAAAATCTTGACATTTCACATATAACAGCACATGAGTATACATAGACTAAGAATAAATACAAATCCTTGGGTTAAAACCATTCATTTAGCGACTTTTTGAAGTTATGATAGTGCTGAACACACGGTAATTACAACTTGCCTTTGAAGTGTCATGTGATTAAAATGAGCACTAGGCTACCAGTCTGCATTTTCATCATAGCATCACAGTCATCTTCTCCCATGTCAGAAGCACTTTTGCTTCAATTTCAACATCCACCTATCTCCCCCCAAATTCTGCCCATTTGGACACCTTGCATTCACCACCTACTATGCCACTGTCACCCCAAGTTGACTTTAACTATCTCCTCCCTCCCACTGCTGGCTTGGGATCCTTATGCTTTGCAAGGATGTATCCCTGGACAGGTGTGGCAAGGTGACAGAGCCTTGTCTGCCAGTGGGCCAGCCACTTCTATCTCTCTCCCCACACATATCTCTTGCCCTTTCAGCCACCCTAGATTCTGCCACTCCTATTCTGAGCTGACCTTCTTCCCTTCTTTCTCCTCCTGCTTGTCCAGGATCTAGGCACTGAATGAGGATGCAGCCCAAGGATATGTACTGTGAGCTTGACAGAGTCGCAGAATCTTATGTGCCAAAGAAAGCTTGCCAGACCCAGCAGGGAATAGGCAAGGCGGCATTTGTGGGCAGGGGATCCTCTTCACTAACAGGACAGGCTGCACCCTGAATTGCTGAGCAAAACAGGAGATCCCTGGGCAAAGGTGGCAATTATACAGGAGGTCCTGTTCAGGGTGGCACTGGAACTGGAGGAAGCAGAAGGTTGAGGGCTTCCCAGAGGCACAGAACATGCTCTCCAGATCTTTTTGGAGTTGCTCATATCAGCCTGTAAGCTTCGAGGGATGGACAATAAGCCAAAGAGGCTAACCATATACCTGCTGCTCACTCAGTCCAGCATTGCTCTTGAAAGATTTGTAAAGGACCAACAGCTTCCAATGCATGCTGTTGAGTATATGCTGGAAGCTAGCATGTGGGCTTTAGCAAGAGGTAGAAGCGAGCCCAGCACCAAAACAGCCTATTCACTTCCTACTGTTCCACCACATCGAATAGTACCCCCCTCCTACGCAGTTGCTATCTTTGCCCAGGGAACCAACTGCCCACCCAGCTACAGAGTATACTGTGCTTTGCTGGCTTGATTCTCTGCGCTCTTCACAATCTGAGTGGCTTGTTCTTTGTGCCAACTGTGTCCTGCTATCTCCCTAGCCAATCTGGCAAGCTTCCTCTGGCAGAGAAGTCTCTGATGCACTACCAGGGCTGTGTCCTCCTCCAGCACCTGGATTCTGGGCCAGCACTGAGAGGCAAAGAATGATGAAAGTCAGCTGGATCAGCGAAGGTGGGAACAAGTGGGGAGAGGTGAAGCAGAAGAGGTTCAAGCAGGAGACAAAAATGAAGTCCTTATCTAACAACCACAGTTGTGGCCTAATGACTGCAAACTGGATTGAAAGGACTGCTACCACTAAGTAGTGTAGCCATGTGATGCTTTGCTTAACAATTGCTGTTCTTAATGATGCAAATTCCAGTTCCAATTAGGGCTGCAATCCAAGGACTATTTGCAATATGATTTTGAATAACATAAAAAATAGGATTGTGTTACAATCCTATACATGTTTATCTAGGAGGCAGCCTGGATGAAAATCATGGAATTAATTTGTGTAAACACATATATATTTTTTTCAAACTGCTTCCCTTACAAATCTGGGCTTTGCAGGACTGTACAAACCTGGATATTTGATAAGATTTGGGAGGCTGTTAGTTTGGGTCTGCCACTGATGGATATCATTTTTATTCTATTGTTTTTCTTTTTTTGTTGCTATTAATGCATTGTATTTTCCTGCAAATGATTCACAACCAGCCCACAGCAACTAGAAATCTCAATAGTAATTAAAATAGGACTTAGAAAGGCCAAAGTTAAATTGGGAGCTATTTATTACAATAATAGTGCTTGCAAATACCAAAAAGTATTCTGCGTTCTAAAGATCACTTTAAAATGCTTCACATTATGCAGAATATATTAAGTTACAATATTCCTAGGAATATACCAGCAACAAAATAACCTATTCAACGGAGTATAATACAATTGAAGCACTATACGTACGTCCATTTTTTTGTCAAGAAAAGCTGCTACAGCAGGACCATACTTCTTGATTCCATAGATTAGTAATCCCAAAACCATAATACCACTTATTGTTTCATGATTTATTACATAGATTTCCTTAGACAGGAAGTAGAGTGTCAGTCCAGTTGCAAGCATATATGGACCTAACAATAAACAAAATATAATATTATACAGAGGGAAGAAATATTCAATATAATGGAAAGGAGCTAAAATGATCCTCAAGAATATTGTACACATTATCCCCCCCCCCCCCCATGTAAATTGCAAGGAGCAAAAGCTATTGCTCTTGAGGCAGGTCACATAAGCCTGAAAGAAGAAGTGAAAACCTCAATTTGTCATGTTTTTTCTTTCAAAATTTCATCAAGATATAGTAGTTAAGCAAGTTTAATTAACATTCCTTTCACTTTATCATTTCACCACCTTCTCTAAAATGCTACTGTTTATATGAATCAGTGTTGATTCCTGGTGACTGACTGGGCAAGCCTCTGTAATTTTCTTGGTAAGATTTCAGAAGGGGTTTCCCATTGCCTGCTTCCTAGGATGAGAGTATGACTAGTTCAAGGTTATTTACTGTAATTTTGCCTAAGGTAAGTTTAGACCAGGGGTCTCCAAATTTGGCAACTTTAGGACTTGTGGATTTCAACTCCCAGAATTCCCCAGACAGCATGGCTGGCTGAGGAACTCTGGAAGTTGAAGTCCACAAGTCCTAAAGTTGCCAAGTTTGGAGACCCCTGGTTTAGACTTTACAGACTCCCCATTTCTTAGCTTGGTGCTAAATCACTACATCAAACTCCCTCTATAAACATAATAGAATCAACTTGTAATAGGGTTTTTTCACATGATAGAATGGCACTGCTATAGTAACCTTGAAATGAGTTGATAGATATACAGGCACCTAACTATAAAAATATTTGTCAATTTTTTTAAAAAAATTGCAGGACTGTTTCTTCTCAGGATATCTAACCATTCCACCAAGTCAGATAGGGTGGGCATGCCCCAGGTCCCATTCCTTAATTGTTATTATATAGTGGAACTTAGAAAGCATATCTTCTCCATTCCTGTTCCTGCCCTGTGGAATACCATTCACTCAGAAACCCAGAATGCCTTGGCATTTCTGCAAATATTTGGGTAGAACAAGGGTAAAGCCCAGAAATGTAGAATGCTGATATGTGGGAATGTGTCACCCAGACTGTCAAGTTTTTACTGTAGTTATCTAGCTATTTGCTAACAGTAAATACATGCATTTAAAAATTCATTGCACAAACCTGCATTTTCCACAAATACATTTAAATGCATAATTTAAAAATAAAATCATATATGCATAGTATTTATCATTTTACTGACAGTATAAAATATCCTTGTTAATAATGACAGGCCCTCAATATTCCCTAATATATGTATAAAATAGTTTGAAAAATCAGAGTTTTTGTACAAAATAAACACTAGAATAGTTTCAAAGGTTACCTGTGACTCCTGTTTTAGGATACAAAAACTGGAAAAATTCTTCAGGGATTATTCCATGGCGAACTTTTCCTCCTTTCTCTGGAAGTGATGGCACCGGAGCCATGTGCTGCTGACTTTTGTGAAGTGATCTTGATGCATGAATTATGCTGTAATTTAAAAAGTCATTTAATAATTTTGCCAAATAAATCCAACTATTTTAATTCATATTATTTTTTTGACAATATTCGAAAGCACATTTGTTATTAAAAGAAAATCTGGGTTCCTAATCTGCATAGCATAGTATGACATTCATTATTTGTTAGCCATGCTTTGCCATGGGGGAAGCCAGAATATTTCTCAAACATTTGTAAATACATTGCACCTTGCCTGGTTATGCAAATATAAACATAACTTCCCAAATTCTTCACTCCCCAACTGAACTTTTACAAAAGAAATACAATATTGACTTCATGTTCCATAATTTTACTAAAAATAATCAGGCAATAATTTTCAAGGGACATAAATGAACATTGCATATTGAATACTATGAATGCACATATGATCTTAAGGAGAAATACAACTGTTTTAATCAATTCATTATCACTATGCAAAGATATGTCTGCACAAGAAAATTTATTACAAAGACCATCTTTGCTATAGCTAATGAAAACCAGACTTGAATAAATGTATCCACCTTCACAGTCTGCTTTTCAAAGCTGGATTACTTGTAGCCAGAGTAATTCAGTTACACTTTTCAATTCCACCTTCACAGTCTGCTTTTCAAAGCTGGATTACTTGTAGCCAGAGTAATTCAGTTACACTTTTCAATTCCATTGAACTACCAAAAAAGGAGGTTTTTTTTCTTTGTTTCCTATATTTTGTGATAATAAATCCACATCACCAATCTATAAACCACAGTAAAAGTGGTCAAGAGCCGCTGACCAAGTTCCCCTTGACTGGGGAATAGAGGTGGGGTATAAATTTAATACGTTTTCAATTTCAATTTTTCAGGGTCATTGCAATTTCCTTAATTTCATCTAAGGCTTTCAATCAAAAGGCCTTTTGCCATCCAAAGGATGATGCCATTTATATGGTCTGTAGAGATTCTCAGTCACCCAGGTCACGGTTGTCCCAAAGGTCCTTTTTTTAAGG
>JANHGC010006444.1:76867-94378 GCA_027560395.1 Boaedon fuliginosus | reverse complement strand
GCGGAGGATAGGTGTTATCCGGGTGCACCGAGGCACACCCTTAATCACTCTCGCGGCTGCATTCTGTACCAGTTGAACTTCCCTTAGATAATTCCTCATTTCAGTAAGCAAATGCCTGTCATAGCTTCCTTTGCAGTTTCTTTGCTTAGTTGTGATGTATATCTTGCCACAAAATTGAAAATATACAAAAAAACACCTGTTTGGGGAATTCTGGGAGTTGAAGTCCACACATCTTAAGCTGCCAAGATTGAGAAACATTGCTGTAGAGAAAAGAATTGGAAGCACGCAAACATATTTTGGGAAGAGACTTTACATATAGAACCACAATGCAGGAAACTATGCTCCCTTGTATATATCCTTAATACCAGAGATGTGGCACAAGGAATAAAACACAGGAAAATGAGTTCAAACCTTCAATAGCCAATGCTATTCAGAGTTTAAAAGGCAAGTTATGATTCTGAAGTATGGCTAGAAAATAATTGGCAGCTGGTGCAGGTTTGTTTATTTATTTTTAATAGTTTAACATTGTTCCTGCTATGTTCTAAATAAAATACTTGGAACAGACTTCAAAGAATACCCCATGTATAGCATACTGAATTGATATAAGCTTTATGTAAAGAAGAAGTAGACACTGACAAGAGAAAATAACTAATTTGTTGCTGACTCATTCAAACCTGTATTTTTTAATGCCCATTGACTAATAATAAAGGTAAAGCCAAAATTAACGCCCCGTCAGACCTGTTTAAAATAAGAGGGTAGTACCAGAACCAGATATATCCACACCTCAGTCTAGAAAGCTGCTCATCTGCTACGCATATTACATACAAAGCAAATGCATAAGGAAAAAGATAAGAATATTTTCATTTGCTAAGCAACATCAAAAAGAAAACACTGTATACTTCTTCTTGTAGAATTACATGAATTGAGAAGTAAATATGTGTACATATAGTGAAGTGCCAATTTTTTAAAGTTAAAAGTAACTAAATACTTTGGAGTAGAAGAAACAGCAAGAGGAATGCACATATATTTGTTATGAGCCATTTCTTCAAAATCCTGTTCCTAGTTGCATTTATTGCAAGACACCAAGTCAGGGAGCATCTGTGCGAGTGTGTGTGTAAAGCAGTCAAGATAGTGGCTGTGACCCCATAACTGAAAGCTTGTGACAAATAAATAAAAAATAGGCAGGATTTTGATCATGGGTTCACAGCTACCATTTTGATTTTTTTATACACTCTACACACATCCATGGATATTTCTGAAGCATGTGCACATTTTCAGGGGGGAAAGCAATTCTCTGAAAAATTAGTAGTAAAAAAAAAAAAGGAAACAGATTTTTTTCATGCCATCCCAAAAAAGAAGCTCTTTCAAATTTTCCAAATGCTGTTTCTTTGTTAGAAACATTTGATTGTAAATTTCACTGGGTAAAGGTCACAGACGTTGGAACAGATAGCAGGATTCAGAGGCAACAAGTAAGACAAGCAAATACAAATGCCTCCTGTCTTATTTAATGCGTAATATTGTCCTGTAAACATGTGAGAAGATAGGAAAGAAGCTGTGTGACGGAGGTTAAAGTTCAAAGCCTGTCAAAATCTGAGACTAAGCAAATTCAGGAATTTATTGGTGTCAAAAATTAGAGCAAGGTGCCAATTCCTAGCAACCATATAGAGAAATCTTCTACAGGAGGATCTATCCCCAACATTGTCCTTCAGGTCTTTTATGGTACTTTCATGGTGCTCCCTTAGCTACTCTAATTGAGTCTATCTGTTCCATCCACTTTGCTGTTGGTTGTTATATTCTTTTTTCCTTGCACATTTCCCAGTGTTATGGAATTCTCCAGAGAGCTAAGTCTTTGTATGATGTGTCTGAAGTATGATAATTGGAGCCTGGTCATTTGGAGACTATAATGTCACATAGATATTGTAACTTCATCATTCAAATATGAATTTTGTAATTTGCCTCAATTACATAATTTGCATCATTTGTGCACATATCTCACATCCCTTTAAGTGCCTCCATCCTCAAGGTCAGGGCTTTTTTTCTGGGGGAACTCACTGGAACGGAGTTCCGGCACCTTTTTTTCCTTAGACTTCTTTTGTATATTAGTATATCTATGGTGCGCATGTGCAATACGATGGGAGTTCCGGTACCTTTTTTTTTTAGCTCCGGTACCTTTTTTTTTAGAAAAAAAGCACTGCTCAAGGTTAATGAGTACCAATCACTTCCAATCTGCATATCTATATTTTGCTAACCAGATCATCATGCTAAGCAATAATATAATTGATTTGTTTAGACACAATGTGTTATGTGAACATTGCAAGACTTGCAGGCTGCTCTGGACAGGGTTAGGCACAAAAGTACAGTCTGTCTATGAAAGTCAGAAAAAGACTGAAACCTGCAATTAGGCCTTTTCTCTTTTGCTGGCTTAGCACTATTTATCCTTGAGTTGGCAAGAAAATGATATTGACATGTAATTCATTGTCCATATTGCTGATTCCTCTTTTCCTGGTCAACAATGGTCATCTTATTTTATCTCACATAATAATTGACAAAGCCCGACAGATTTATAGTGTCTTGAAGCTTCTCTTGGATGATGAATAAAGAGGAAAATATTGCTTTAGGTAGAGCAAAGGACGATTCAAGTCTATAACTGACAAGGAATGCAAAAAAGGCAATATCATGCAGTCATAGTAGAAAAATTGAAATTGCCAGAGCAGATTTTTAGTGTGGTTATGTACAAATATTGTTGATTAAATTAATTATGTATGTGAACCACATCATTTCCTTT
Organism: Boaedon fuliginosus; assembly: GCA_027560395.1. Lineage (NCBI taxonomy): Eukaryota > Metazoa > Chordata > Lepidosauria > Squamata > Lamprophiidae > Boaedon > Boaedon fuliginosus. The sequence continues at coordinate 91,593 of JANHGC010006444.1, read as the reverse complement.
AACTTAATGTATAACTTACTACTTTTGTACCACTACCTTCCATGAGATTTTCTTTCTAGATAGCCTGATTCCTAGAATACCAATATTCTGATATTTACATCTGTCAGCAATGATGTTACATTTGTCATGTCTCTAATCCTTCAGCTGGCAGAAAAGCATGGATGCAGACTTTGCACTACCTTCAATTCTGAGTCCTATTTTGCTTCATTAATGAGACAAGGGAGGGATGCAGTCCTTACAGTTTTAATGTGGAAAAGGTTAAAGAAAGAAACTGGTGGATTTGCCTACCCCTGTTTAGTTTTCTACCAAATCTAATCAGCTGTTGGGGGTGGGGATGGGTGGAAACATATACCAAGCATTTTCTTTGGCATAGTTTGTATCTGGACAGGAGGTGAGCTTTGACAGGTGTTTAGACTTGTTAAGGCTTGCTCTGGTTTTACTTAAGTGTTTTTGTACAGGTGTGCAGCCGATACTCTGGCTTCTTTTAGACAAGGATCAAACTGATTTTGAATAGCTCTATTTTGGAATAGCACTAAATCTTTCTCCAAAAGGATATGCCCAAGCTTGATAAGAAAGAGGTGGCAGTTATAAGGACAAGTGGGAAAGCCTGGCCCTCACACTGCATTTCTCCCTTGTGCTTGTCAACTGCTTTACAAGGGTGCCCAACCCATCTTGCAGATCCGGGGTTGTAGCTGTAGTGGGAAGGTGCTTTCCCACTTCAGGGAGAGAGAGTTAATAACTTGTGTTTAAAACAGTCTGATGGATCCAATGGGAAACATGTAATGGAGCAAGATCTCTCATTTCATGGTAACCCAACAGTGCTAGTCAGCTGCTTCTCAAGCTGGCTCACAGGTCCTGGTTGCATGCAGCAAACTCTTTCACTACCACATTGCCATGCCATCAGATGTCAATTGACAGAAAATATCAGTTCCCCTCTCCTCCTTCCCACCATACATGCTACTGTATCTGTAGGAGTGCTAGGAGGAGTAAGGAAAGATAGCTTTTGAGTCCAGAGAAAAAGGATCAGACCCTCCTGCTGCCAAAATAAAAAAATGGTTCTGCAAAAAAACTGCCCAGGGAATGGATGGCGGCAGGCATAGAGTATATTCAACAACCTAAAATAGCCAGTGAAAGCTAGACAAATCTGACTGTTTAATTAATCACATGGTCAATGAAGGGTCCAGAAAGATCAACCTCTATAATGTGCAGGAAAATCAAATAAACTAACCATGAAAGAAAACTGTCCAGCCTTTTCTTAAAAACTTACCGTTTTCATAGGTAGATTTTTCTGCTATTGCAAATTTCCTAGTAAGTTTTTCTTTATATTTAAATGAAATCTAGGTGGATGCAGTTTAGTTAGTTGTTTTATTAATAATTTCCAACATTATTTTATGTGGCCATTAAAAGCACTTCTTGATCATTTTCACTATAGTTTTCCATTATGGCCCTGAACATGGCTATCTTGTCTTTCCTTATCTTTTTTGTCTCCATACTGAACATCCCAAGTTCCTTTAGCCAATCCTCCAAGGCAAAATTCATTCATACTGCAAGGCTTAAATCAGGAAAAGAAGAACACTAACTTAACATCCAAAGAACTATGATGAGCATAAGCCACCTCCACAGTTAGTATGGAGTGAGATGATAGAAATATATGTCCTTTAATAATGGTTACTGAGGCATCTTTGTGACCAGGTTAATAGGATGTATCAGTTATATAAACCTGTCATAAAATGGAAGTCAAATAGCTGTGCCAGTCTGGTTTGCAAAGGGAAATCTGACTGTCAAATCTCCCTTGAAAAAAAATTGTTATTTTTTTTTTACTCTATAAATACATACACTCTAAATACGTTCATGGTATCAGAATATCTCTGCTTCATCTCTGCTTGTTTCCAAATTTAAATGTATTGGTCCAAGTTATTTGAACTTGCTATCTATCTAATAGCAATCATTTTCTAGGAAAACTAAATATACTGAAGACAATACAACTCAAAATCACTTGACTGTCTTCCTAAAATTGTTATAAAGAAAAGTCAGGGGAAAAACCTTTTGGTTTTTTGTTTTGCCTCAGCTTTCATCATTCATCTGATTCATTTTGAAAACTAGATTATCAAGTAGTAATGTATCTAATAATGATCCCTTCAACATTCCTATGAACTCTGTATTCTGCAATAATTTTCACTGTATTTGCAGAAAGGATGCTAGTCCAGTCATGCAAGCTGATAGCTATAATGATTGATACTCAAAATAGTTCTTCAAACATTCCTCTTTGAAAAATCTTGGGATTGCAACATTTACTAAAGTCATACCCAAAGATCTTTCTAATACTTTAAGGATAAGCCAAGCTGAGATATTAATTGCATGAATGCAGTGAATAAGCACAATACTGCAATAGTACACCCTGAGCAGAATCAAAACCCCAGGAATTGGGCTGAAGATTGTAACATGTGTGTTACATTTGTGTTCTTTTTAGTCTTGAAGAAAAGTGTCTCTCATTCCAACTACTGTTGCAAAAGGAAAGAATTGTCCAACTCTCTCTGGTTCTAAATCAATATATTTCCATGATGTATGCAAAAAATATTTCCATTTCAGGTTGCAATTTTCAGCATGTATGTAATATGAGACCCGAAGGTCTTTTCAGTTATCAAATTATATTTTATGTTGATTGTGATTATTCCCTTCATTCACATAAAACCAGTATATACAACTGCACTTGAACATCTGTTTGATATATGAAAGCTTTGGGATTTTCTGGCTTCCCCCTTCTCCTCCAATAAAACCCCCATCTTATTTTCAAAGCAGCTATATTAAGCTGAAAGTCTTTACACTGCAACAAATAAATTTGTACTCTACCTTCTAGTGTACAAGAAGATTGTTAGATGGATGGATACCATGTAACAGAATGTAATGTGTGGCAAATACTCACTAGAGGCAAGAAAGTGAGAAGAGGGCGGACTCTCGGACGTGGTTTAAGTGTGGCTGTTCCGGAATCTGTTACTGACCCAAAGCGATTACCGCCATAATAAATGCCATCCACTTCACCTAAAACAAAACAAAGGTGATATAAGCGAAGGAATGAAGACCAAATGTTGTTTTGAGATGAGCTGCAAACCTCATACATTATTCCACGCTATATTTTTTCATCTAGCAAACCAATCCTACCACCTAAATAGTTTGTAATAATATTTATCCATGAGATATATCAGATTCTTTTGACAGAGGCCCTAAACTTAGGGATATTAAAAACAGAAGCACATAAAAGGTCACCAGGGTTTCACAAACACTTGGAAACCACTTCAAATTACTTCAAATTATGTATAGAATCTAAAAATCATTAGAATCCTTCTAAAGATGCAAACTAAACTTGCTATCAAATACAACCTCAATATGTACTTGGAAGCTTCTCTGTGATTGTACCAATATGATACAAGATGAACCAGCAAATATGTACTGTAAATCCTTTCACTCTCAGCCTTGCATCCTTACAACCATTGTAGAACTGGTGTGGGAATTAAAAGCTGAGCTGGTTAACTATGAGCTCAACTCCTGATCAAAAATAAAAAATGAAAAAATAAAAGACTGTAAAGACTTCCCCTTCGGCTATGGTGTGGAACTATATCCATTAGCAAAAGCATCTTATTGCTATGTGTCTGGTCACCATAACACCAACCTTTGTTCTGCATAAGCAACTGGACAGGGAGTGTTTCTACTCCCAGAACCTATTGGTGGTGTTTCCACTTGCCATTATTAGAATAAAGTAGGAGGGAAACAAATAGAATAGAGTGAACTGATTGGAGTGTTCATTTTTGTATGTCCTTTTGGTGACCATTTCCCCTTCCTAGTGGGCAGGTGGCAGGAGTGTCAGCAATCACAATTGACCTTACAGTTCCTGATGGCTTCCACATTAACTTTCAGGATCATGAAGCCAGAAAGAAGTTACATGTCCAAGGCCATCAAGAAGGTAAGGGAGGGAGAAAAGGGGTGCAAGTGCAAAGAAACTGGGAAACAGTTCTCTGGTGGAGCAAACTTACTCAAACAGTTTGTGACCTTACCTGCCAGTGTCCTTACTGACTTTCACCCGCCAAGCTTCCTATAAGCAAAGACTTTGCTATCAGAAAGCTGTCAGGGAACATTGGAAATGAAGATCACATGACTGTGGGTGACCAAGGCAGTGTGGCAGCAGAACTGAAGCAGCAGTAGCACAGCAGTGCTGAAGAGGCAGCAACTTCCCCAAATTTTGCTCCCATGGGTGTCGTAATTCCAGGATTTAAGACACATTTTGCAAATTAGCTCATCAGTTTAAAAATTGTTTTCCTTTGAGGCACCATTACAAACAAACAAATATGAGAGTTTTAGTAGTATACAGAACAGATATTCTAATGGACTCTTGGAACTATTATTCACAACAGCCCAATTTTTACATTTGCAGATGAACAGTTTCTATAACACCTACTTCTGCCTTATTCTGATATTCAGCTCTTGCTTAAAGATAAACCATATTATTTACAAACTAATCCTTCTGAGAGAAAATAAAATCGAAGTTGGTTACTTCCTTGTAAGCACCAATAAAGATTTGTGAGTTAAAAAAGATGCAAATCAATATATCCCTATCAAAATAACACACCCTTATTTACAATTCTACCTACCTAGCTGGCTGCCTGGGAATGTGGGCATTTGCAACTGCATCCCACTCAGAAGTATCAGACACTGCATTACAATTTCAAAGTATCCCATCTTTCTGAAAAACCATTGTAGCCCTGTTGTTTATCAGAAAAAAGTCCAAATGTTGCTGGGTGATATTTCTAATATGATTAACAGAAATCGCAACAACATATGCAAATTTGAGTTTTTCAGAGTATCCTAGGAGGAAAGATAATATAAATCAGGGGATACAAAAGAAGCAAGAAAGTTGAAAAAAAAATGAGAATAGATGTTTTAAGCTAAAAGACTTTCAGTTTAATGCCATTTACAGTATGGAGTATTTATTTATTTATTTATTTATTTAATTAATTTAATTTAATTTAATTTAATTTATTTTATTTTATTAGATTTATATGCCGCCTCTCTTTCCTGGTCAAGGGGAACTCAAAGCGGCTACAGTAAGTACAGGTGATAAGTACAGGGGAATCCCTAGTAGCAACAGAAAAAAGAATGAAATCAAGAAAGCTTTTTCAAGTGTGGTGAAAACATGCTTTTCTATTCTTATCAGCCTTCCATCTAAAGTGGAGTAGCTAATCCAACTGATAACTCAGCGTCTTTTCCCCCATGATGTTATTTCACAGGTTTTGACAGACCAACCAATCAAACTGCGGTGCCAAAGAACAAGCAACAACCTGCTATTGACCACATTCCCCAAACCCAAGCTTCAACCACTTTATGTCCTTCCATTGACAGTGCAGAATCCCAAAGACTTCAGTGCTTTATTTCCAAGAAAATCTATAAAGATTTATAGCCTTAATATATGTGATTTAGCATTTTAATAGATTAATTCAGCTACATGTTTTTAAATTTGCAAATGAGCAAACCAAGCCTATTTCTGAATATGTATGTCTGTGTATTTAATATATGTATTTTTTCAAATGATCCTAGCCCATAAATAGCAATAGGCATAAATTCATTTGTCTGCAAAACCAATGAGGAAATGAAAATTTTAAAGTTATGTTTGCCACATACCATTTTATAAGAAGTTCTATTAATGCATTTTTTAAATTGGGATACTTTAATTACTTATTTGGCTACAATTTCACATGTGCTTAATTAGGACTTTCATTAAAATAAATACTACTTTCAAATTAATATGTATTAGATTGCATAGTTTATAATGAATTAATATAACCTGTTTATTCCAATAGCCCCATAAAAAGACATTGAAAACATATGCATGGTTAATTAGAAATAAAAATGATATATTTTATCATTTAAATTAAATTATTAAATCAAATGTTAATTTAAATCAACCTTTTACAACTTGGTACATCTGAAGTTGAAGTAGGTTGGAATTACGGCTTCTACATCTGAAGTTGAAGTAGGTTGGAATTACGGCTTCTAGAATGCCATGCTAGCATAGTCTTTGATCACATTGGGTTGGTATTCTAGATTAGAGTTTCTAAACTTCAGCAATTTTAAGACAGAGACTTCTACTTCCCAGAATTCCCATCTTAAACTTGCTGAGGATAAGAAAACTAGTCTAGATGGTGGATGTTTGGTATATTTGGATGGCAGCTGATTGCCCCAGTTTGTTTAAGATATCAAACATCAGCAACCTAAATTTTAGGAGCCCTCCCTTTGTTTTACACTTGCATATCCAAACTAATAGTACTAATTGGATAATATAAATACCTTGAAGATTTGGAGAAGTGACCCTTATTCATTATTTTTCTGCATACCTTCCTAGAACAAGTTTTGGGAAATATAAAGGATTTTAAATCTGACCTCAGGAAAGGTATAAGCAAACCATTAAAAAGGGTTTTGGAAAAACCAGAGACAGAAGGAAGTGTGAAACTTAAAATAACCCACTTTACTCTTGTTTACTATAAGATGAGACAGAGAGAAACTTGGACAAGATTCTGTTATTTATACACTGCAATAATAAAATAGCATTCCTGAAAACTCTGTGGTGTCTGTGTTTTGACACAGCCCACTTTGAATACATGACAGGAATCTAAGATTTGTAGAAATCTCTATCACCTGATAAAAATTCAGAACAACCGCCTTTGGGAGGGCATCTCAAAATAGCTCAGCAGGGACTGACATGCTCCTGGAATGAGGCAAGCTCATGATTCTTGAGGGAGAAGGGAAGGAAATCACAAGGGAGAGGTTAGCCGAATGGAAGAAAGACTGCAGGAACCAGAATATTCCATTGTTCTTTCCCTTTTCAACACTCAAATATATCTATTTTTCTGTAGCCAAAACTACAGGGCCCAAAATATGCACGGAGGAAAATAAAATTAAACAGCAACAAAAAGTGGGAATAGGAGGAATGCTAATTAAGAAAATGTGCTGGATTGTAGTAAGAAGGTGGACTCCCAGGAGGGACGTGGTATATTTCAGATGAGTAAGAGAACACAGCTCAGATATCATGTGAGAGAAAGAGGATGAAGCCAGCCCCTCCCTAACAGTTCACAGAGTATATTGTAGATGCAGATAGTAGAGTCCTTATTCTGGCAAGATTTTGCCTTCAGGTGTTAAACAATAAAGAACTAAGCTTATTAGGGCCTGACAAATGAGGACAAATGGCGTAGATCAGGGATGCCAAACTGGTGGCCCACGGGCTGGATCAGTCACATGCAGGCCATGCCCCCCCCCCAGCTTCACAAAGGGAAAAAAACATAGTGATATGTCACTTGATGGCATGACGCCATGAGTTTGAAACCTATGGCGTAGGCTGTCCTGAACCAACATAACATCAAGGACAAGCTTCTTGTATTTTACCAGTTTCCTGAAAGACAGACCTTTTGCTTTTTCTCTTTCACTACCTGTCCTCAGACTTATAGTTTATTAAATTGAAGTATACTTCAATTTGGTATACACAGCTGTGTGATGTGAATTATTGTATTATTGTTTCATAGAAAGGGAATGTTTGGGGAGCATTATCACCTTGTTGTTAGCATCATCATGATTGTTCAAAGTTACTGGGGGAAAAAACATGTTCAGAAAGACCATAATAGAGATTAGACCATATTTATTCTCCAAACCTCATATTTTCCAGATGTTTTTTTGCAATGACAATTGGGATCTAAACACAACTAAAGGCCTATTAAAATGGCAGGGAAGAAACTCAAACCAGAACCTGTGGACATCTTAGCTTCCAGCCTCACATTCTTGCCACATAATCACACCTCTCTGAGCTGTGTTTTCTAGTAGTTAATACAGCCCATAATTTACTTTAACAAGCTTCTCAGATGAACAGCATGAATTAGCAAGTATGATCAGCAGACACACTCAAAATCTATAAGCCCCACCTCTTTTGGAATCTCTGCAGGAAGTTGCTGCAAAGAAAGTAAATATTAAAGCACATCAAAAGAAGGCAGACAAATAAAGTATGCATGATCAGCAGTAAAAGAAGCAGAAAAATCCTTGCCCATTGAAATTCCATTACTGATTCAAAGTTGGATATAGACTAGGAATTAAATATAATTTCATTACATAAAGGACATCTGCATGTGTGTGCTTTCTCTCCCTCTCCACCCACCAGCAAATCTGTATGATCTTGTTCTTTTTGTCAGATCAATTAAAGCACCACTCCACCATTTTAAGCTCTGCCCATTTTAGGTATCTGGGTCATGATATAAATAAGAAAAGTTATGATTTGCACAAACTTGCATACACATACAAAAGAGGCCCAAACATTTGCAAAATACTAGTCTCTACTGTGTGTGATGTTTTTTTAATGTTTAGCTTATTAATGTAGCTTATTAATTCCCTTTCTAATTAGAAAAGAGTTGGAAAAATGTATTTCTTATGGAAATACATATCTGAGTACTTCTTCTATAATAATGCAAATGCACCTGAAGTTCTTCAAACACAGTACCTGTTCTCCTGGATTGTCATATCAATAAAGATCATACACACTAAATTCATATTTCCTTTTAACTTATGAATTCTTAAACCAATCTTCCATCTAGATAGTCAAAATAAGCTTTGAAAACCAGCAAGCAATTTGTAGCACAATTGACACCGTATTGCTTGTATAAAATATTCTTTTCTCATGAATAACATATATTTTAATCTCATTTAATTGATATCTTAACTGGCACTGTTCCAGTGTTCTCTTATAGTCCAAAACTAAGTTAAATATTTCATAGCAAGGACAAGCCAACAGGGTAGGCTTACAAAGAGCAGAAATGCAAAGCATTTGAAAGATCCGTTCAATTCAAATTAAATACTAATTTCTGAAAATGATAAGGAATTATGAAATGGTAGGAAGAGGGTAGGGGATATAGATAATGGTAATATAAAAACAGTTAAGTGCCAGATAAAAACAGTTAAGTGCCAGATGTTCTAATGGGCTATTGATACCTGACAATCATCTTTATATTAGTAAAATTCTTGCGTCCGTAAATTTTAACAGAGTGAAATGATGCCTATGGAATTGAAACTTGGTAAATTTTATTAAACATTTCATGGCATAACATTATAATAAAACATTTTATGGCATATGATTATTATAAAACATTTTATGGCATAAAATTATCATGAAGCTTTTTATGATATAACACAAAATGTCATAAAACTTTTCCTGTGGTCAACTCCTGATGTTTGACTGTGCTAAACAGTTCATTATGGGCTACTTTCAAGGCAGATACATCTCTGACTATTTCCCTGAATTTTCAAGAACTTTTCAAGACCATAAGAAGCTCTGCTACTATAAAAGGCACTAAAGAATCTTGTCAGAAAATATCTCTGAAACAATGATCCAAAGGGTCACAAATTGTCTAATATTTTCTAAAGGTGGATTCTCAGGGTGGCTATTCCATACAGGGAATTCTGAGATTGCTGTGTATCAAGTTGCATCTAATATCAGAAAATATTAGGAGTTAAGTAGTTATTGATATGGATTGGAAAATCAGGGCTAGAGGAAAAATTAAAAAGTGGCATGAAAAATAACACAAGACAGTTGAGAAAGAATAAATGTACAACCAAAATAGGAACATTTTCAAAACAGTTGTCCATGTTAACTGCATATTAAGAAGTCAGTCAACTCAAATTGACATGGAATGAGTTGGTTCTATGATACTTTCAACACATTCCCAAATTGCCATTCATCATATCCTTTATTTGTTTTTGGAAATTTTCTAAAACCTTGGCAAGTTTTCATTTGGATGTCCATTTCTCACAACTTACAATCAAGCTGCGCCTAATAAATCATACGTAGTTGCTAGCTTGCCATACAATGGTAATTTTACCAAACCAGAAAATATATCCTAGAATGGGCCTTTAGGATCCTTTGGGGGGGTGGGAAGACACATAACAATAAGACAGTGCAAGAAGGAAATTGTACAGAAGGCCATACATGTAATTTTTGACTTAACAACAGTTCATTTAGTGACAGTTCAAAGTTACAACAGCATTGAAAAAAATGTCCTATGATCCTTTTTCATACTTATGACCCTTGTAGCATCCCCATTCAGGTGATCAAAATTCAGATGCTTAGCAACTGACTCATATTTTTGATGGTTGCAGTGCCCTAGGGTCATGTGATCACTTTTTGCGATCTTCTGTTGAACAAAATTAGTGGGGAGGCCAGATTCACTTAACAACTGCGTTACTAACTTAAGAATTGCCACAATTCACTTAAGAACTATGGTAAGAAAGGTTGTAAAATAGGACAAAACACACTTAACAACTGTCTCACTTATCAACATAAATTTTTGGCTCTGTTTTGGTCGTAAGTTGAGGCCTACCTGTACCTATTCTTTGTATTCCTCAGGGTTACCTGCATCATATTATTAAGGCCTATGATGGGATTTCTTTGTAAGCAAACATGCATAGGATTGCTCTGTATTAAGGCAGAACCACTGTCAATAGCCAAATGTGAAGAAAACAGACTTGCCTGTAGCAATGCAATATGTGTATTGTCCAGTCTACATCTAAGACTAGATTCACACTCAGTTTACTAAGTGCACTAATTGTACATGGAGATTTGTACGTGTTATATACTACAAGGCATTCCTTATTTTTTCCTTGCATAATCAAAAGGTTTCCCAGATGTAACAATCCCCACCCCATGAGAGTGCTTTTTCCCCGTTGCCTATCATTCAATCTCCTCTGCCCACATAGATTCTATTCAGTTAACTTCTATATTGCTTCTGTATTGCAACTAACCACAGCTAGCTTCATAGTGCTCCAAGGAAGCCTGGCACAAATGATATTTACCAATCTGTTCCCATCTCTACTTAGTCCAAAGTAGCCTGCCATTGAATACAGTTTTGTTCATTTACTGGAAGACAGCATCTATGCAAATTGTGCAAAATTTTTTTAAAGGTAGTTAGAATACATATGATCTTAGAAATCGCAATGCATCCACAAATGATGGGGGGACTTGGGGAAGCCACAGGATGCCAGATCAGTATATCAAGAATGTAATATGATTGTATTTAATGAACAGGCAATTAAACAAACACATAGAATATATATATATATTTATAAACAAGGTTGCTAAATATATAATACAATGATATATTTAATGATGCACAATGCCTGGTTTTGCTGAAGCAACATCGCTCCGAGAGGAATTCACAATAAAAAGCTTTGGAAAGAGAGCAACCCTAATTCTTTCTCCATCTGTTATTTTAATGGCTTTTTCATTCTAGGAATACAAAATAAAACCTGGCAAAGATAAAGATGAAATTGAAATGGGAGTAAAGGATATTTGGAATCAGAAGTTGAAAAAAGTAATATAAAAGGAATGAAACTTCCCACACATGAAGACTTTAGTCATTTTCAACCTGGTGAACTGGACAACAACTTCTATTGAACCAAGATACCTGTGCATGTTGATTACAAAACACATTTGCAAGGCACCAGGTTGAGGAAGGTTGATCTGCCCTTATGATTTGCTAAACTAAATCTCTCATCTAAAGACTGCCAAAACTATGAAATGTGCTTACACTGAAAAGAACCAAGAATCCCTATCAGCCCTATATTTTATAAGGCAATCATATTTCCTCAAAATTGAGCAGATTGCAACAGTTTGGTCTACTTAATATAAAGCAGGGGGTGATAAAGAATATTTTTGCATCCAGAGAGTTTACCATTTAATAGATTTCTTTCAGTGATCAAGAAGATGCAGATGTTTGATGGTGATGGTGATGTGATACTCTTATTTCAGAAATTGAATTTGTGATCCTTTCTTCATTTTTAGAGCAGTAAACAGTGGCATCTTTAACATTAATAGGCTTATTAGGGGATTAATGCACCAGGAATGTGGCAACACAATGAATTCAAGTCAATTAATCTTTATTTAAAGCAAGGATTTGCAAACAGCCTTCTTTAGAGATTTTTTTTAAGCCATTTTCTTGAGATTGAGATGAAATGTTGGAGAGACATAGATATGCTTCTTTCATATGAATTTAATCAGATGTTAGACTTTTCTCTTTACAATTTAGCCAGGAAACATTTAACTCAAAGAACAAGAACCCCAATGCTGCAATTAATATTTATTATAAGGACTGCAAAAGATTATTTAATACGGTATATAACAAAAGAATTTCAATAAATTCTAAGAAGATGCTGTAAAGATGCAGTAAAAATGCTGTTCATTTCTAACTTTTTCTTAAAGTTGACAGGTGGAGATTGACCTCTTTGTGAAGGTGGACAATCTGTATCTACATCCATCAATTTGGCAACTATTCTTCCTTTTATCATTATGAAAAATAATTTTTGCAACAGACTCAAAAGAATTTTTAAAAGCAAAAGCCTAATTTAAGATGTGATTTTCTGATCTTTAGTCAACAATGATGAATTGCATCACCTGGTTTCATTTAAATATATCAGAATGGACTTGTGCCTCTACTATTTTATTTATTTATTTGATTTGATTTGATTTATACGCCGCCTCATTTACCCGGTCAAAGGGAACTTGAGGCGGCTAACTACAATTAAAATATAAAAAACAATTAAATACAATTTAAAATATTAATGCAGACAATCAACAACATTCAAGAGGGAAAGATAACTCTTGGTATGATATAGCTTATACCAGTTTTGGCTAAAAGGTAGCCAGGTATGTTGGAAACAAATGTAGGCAGCTCTCAGAATTCCTAGCCATGCTACACTTTGAGATCTATCATTAATTAGGTAAGCCTCTGGTTGTGATTGGCACTGAAAATGCTGTGCATGTGTTTTTTAAATAAAAGTAAATAAATTAATATGCCTAGTGCTCTAGATTAATTGATAGCAGTATTTAGTTGAGAAACAATCTTGAATTGTAATGTTTGTATCCCATATGTTATCAACATCTTCCAAAGAACTCTCTAATTGTAACCTCTAACTCTAACGATTATGCAGAATGAAAGCAGTAAATAAGGAATCGATGAGAATAACTCCCATAAGTGAAGATGAGTATTACCGGTAAGAAATAGATGTTTATAAATTCAGAGCTGCCTAATGGCTCATTTGAGGGCTCATTGACTTGGAATGCAAAAGGACAAGTAGAATTTGGTAGTTAAGAGGATTTCTCAGATATTCTTACAATATTTATTCAGGTCAGCTCAAAACATTCAGGATTATTATACTATTGGAGTTAAACTGTAAAATGAAAACCCAATTTTCCCCTCAGTGTGCTGCCAAGGTTAAAAGTTAAGCACTAAATTAGTGTTTGTAAAATTTGACATCTTTAAGAAGTTTGTCAACTTTCAAAATTCCCCAGTAAGCATGCTGGCAGAGTTCTAGGAATTGAAATCTAAACATGTCAAAGTTGACAAGTTTGAGACACAGTGCACCAACCAACATAATGGTTTATATCCCAGGAACATTTGTGGAAATAATTCATCAGTGATAAACGTGACTATATTTCAACTAGTTTCTCAGAGATAAGATGGAAGAAAAGTTAAATCTGTTGAAAACTTGCAGGGAACTTTTTTTTTTTACAAAATTGGACGTTCCTGATGATTGGGTTGTATTTGCAAAAGTAACAACATCTTTCTAATCACTATATCGTTAATTTGGCAAGTGATATTTTTCAGATATGTAGAACACTGTTGTGTCATTCTTCTGCATTACGCATGAGAGGTGTAGCTGTATTTTATGCTGAGTACATCCATAGCTTTAAGGGAAGTATAGGAGAGAGGGAAGGGCCAGAATCTACATCCAGAAATCTTTGAGTCAGTGACACCCACAAGTCCACACCCATTGCAAGTTGGGTAACTTGTGTTTACTTTGCAATTCATTTATGCAAAACTAAGGTGAGGTTCAAGCTGAATTCAACTATTTTTTTAGTTCATGCAGCATAAAAATGTTGTAAACATTTCATTCAAGCAGCTGTTTAATATATAGGCATGGGGCATTCTATGTTATGCTTAGCTATTCATTTACCTCAAATAGCTAGCTTTCTCAAAGAAAGCACCAAAGCTTTGGATGTAATTTTCCACAGTACTCCACAAGCATGAGCAACGATATAACCTACTAGCCGATAACCCAGTGTTGCCCGGGTATTTATTTATCCCAATCCTGTATTAGACAAGAATGGTGATGTGAAGTGGCAATGTAAGTGCGGAATGGACAGTCCTTCCTCCTTCCATTAACGTCTCCACAATTCCTGAAGAGGCAATGGCAAGAGCAACTTCTCCCTGAGCCCTGATTTCTGCTACAATTAAATTAGTTAAAAAAGTTTTCCCTATGCCCCCAGAAGTGTCAAGAAATGTCTCCTCTGCATGTCGTACGTTGTGTCAGTCTCCTAGTGGTGCAGGCAGACCCCGTTACAAATGCCCCCTTGTGCAGTACTGTGAAGCTGTTACCATGGCGCTGTAGGCTGTATATTCACAGAACAGCCCTCCCCGAGTGGTCAAAACACACATGCCGAGGGGGATTAGGATTGTTTTACCTCCACAGTATTTGTTTCCAGAGGGCAAGTCATCTGTGTACGAAGTTTGGTTGAAATTGCTTAAGGCGTTCCAGAGTTATGTTGGAATATACACACACACACATCCATTTATAGATAGATAGATAGATAGATAGATAGATAGATAGATAGATAGATAGAGAGAGAGAGAGAGAGAGAGAGAGATAGA
>JANHGC010006444.1:52689-63712 GCA_027560395.1 Boaedon fuliginosus | reverse complement strand
GGCACATTTATATGTTGTACGCCGCCTCGAGTTCCCCATTAGGGGAAGAGAGGCGGGATATAAATCAAACAAATAAACAAATAAAATAAATAAGCTTCTTGGATGAGAAGCAAAATGCCTTCAAGGAAAAACAAAGCCTGGGTGCCTTTTGAAAAAGCACCTTTGGGATCTATCAAACTTGCTATAGTAGTGGATTCTTGCTGTGGGCAAGGAGTTAGACTAGATCAGGAGTGTCAAACTCACGGCCCATGGGCCAGATGTGTCATATACTGGCCACGACCATCCCTGGGTCAGTAAAGGGCAAAAGAGTTGTGACACATCATGGAATGACAGCTGTCATCATGAGTTTGACACCCCTGGACTAGATAATTAAGGTAACTTCCAAACCTTACTGCTATGACTCTGATTCATTCAAGTCTACATATAGCCCACTGAATTCAGTGGGGTTAAAGCAGTCCCAGTAATTTTCTTATACAGTAGAGAAGATATGTGCATGCCAATGTGCAGGATAAATACCTATGAGAAATATGCAAGACATATTGCCTGGTATTTGCACTGTTTCATCAAACCTGTTTAGCAAGCTATATTATATACACAGGAGAAAGGAAGGAACAGAAATGGGAGGTGCCTTCTAAAGAGTACTATCTTGAGGGTTTGGTAGAGACATGTATTAGGGCAGGAATGATTTAAGAAAAAAGGAGAAAGCTTTTGATTTTATCACACTACTGGTGAGCTTTAGGGCTTGCTTACTGCTGTAAGATATTTTATTTTGTCATAAAAATGGTATAATGCTGCTATTTGGGGATTTATTTCTATTGAACCAGAAGGGATGTCTACTACTCATGATTGTTAGAAGAAAGCTACTATGTTTTATGTATCATTATCATTATTAATTCTCTCTTATTCCCCAAGAACTTTCAAGTTGGCAATGAATTGTATTGTGTTCATACACCTCTTATAGTATGAGGATGTTTCTTTTATGTAGTCTCCTGATCATATATGGAATTTTCACATTGCTTATGCTATCATTTCCCTTAGTGTGAAAGAGGAAAAAATATAAAACAGCTGCAAAATTTGTTTTGACTGCATGCTGTTTAGGTAGATGGGCTCTAAATGGTAGGGTACTTTTCTAAACCTTCTAGTTTCTGACGTTATATGAAGATATCACATGGTAATGTAGGTATACTCTGCATATATTTCCTTTTCATTAAATAGCTATATTGTCTCTTAATCATATCTAGGCGTGGTTAAATTGAGAGTGGAAATGATAGGCAATCATAGGCTAGTTTCCACCACTTGTACTTGAATGCCTTATCCAGGTTTCAATCTATCATTATTTTAGTTTGTGGCATATGGGACACATTAGTACATAAACTGTACAAGGCTTTGATAACTGTAATTTTGGTTTTTGTTTTGGTTGATCATTGTTTTTAATGTCTTGTTAGTCACCCAGAGTCCCTAGTTCCCATATATTTATTTATTTAATTTATTTTGATTTATACCCCACCTTTCTTCGCCAGTCAGGAAGAACTTGAGGTGGCTTACAACAACATAAAATACAATAAGCAGTAAAAACAGTTAAAAACCCAAGTGATATCAATTCATACACCAATCATACTTATAGGGGTCGTCAGTTCCACGCCTGCCTACAGAGCCAGATCTTCATGGCTCTGCAGAAGGCCAACAGGCTCGGGATGATTCGAATCTCCATGGGTAGCTGGTTCCAGAGGGCTGGTGCTGCCACAGAGAAGGCCTTTAACTGGGGACCCACCAGCTGACATTGTTCAGCTGACCGGACCCATAAAAGGCCGGCTCTGTGGAATCTAACTGGGCGCTGGGAGGCATGAGGTGGTTATATAAACCAAATAAAGTAAATAAATAAACAATAATCCTGCAGCTGGCCTTTTCCAAGTTTGGGGTGCTGTCAAGGTACTGATAAAAGGAATGGTACTATTTATGAAATTATCCCCAACCTCATCTCAGGCTAGAAAAGATGGATACATCAGTCATTCTACCCATCATATTCCTATTCTAGTTTTCAACCATGGTATAGAATCTACAATTCTTTCATCCATTTGTGGTGTAGTGCAGGAGTTCTGTAAATCAGGGAGGAAGCAACATGCATATACAAAGGGAACTTTGCACATCTTGATTTGACAAACTCAAATTAGTACAAGGTCATCTGTTTTGTAACATGTTCTTTAAGGTAATTCTATAATTTTCATACTTTCAGTTATGTAAGACACTGGATTATCTCTAAGAATAGAAAAGTCTGATGTAGTTGCTCTTCTAATATGTGCTTCCTTATTTTATTTTGACTTGATTTTGGGACTAGGTGTGAAATTCCTGGGAGCAGCCACTCAGAATGAAACTTTTGCATGTTTTAGAATACCCAACTATTTTAGGCTTTCTTTGCTCTCCATCCAAGAATTCAGTGCAATCACATTGCATTTCCACACTAACGATTAGTAATGTTTTATGATATCAACTAGTCACCACTGTTTCAAAGTAAAACATATATTCATTACTGCTGCTTTTCCATACAACTGCAGAATGACATTATTAGACATTATAAATCATTAGTGGGGAAGAAATTGTTCGTTCCTTTGTCTGTTACTATTACAAACCTTTAAACCATGGCATATCATAAATAACCCAGAGACAAGAAGTCAGAAAAACACCCATGACAGGCTCTAACCATAGTCTGTTCTTTCAGTCAAGATGCGGTTGGACAAGTTAAGGCTTGCCTGTCATCAGGAAGTGTTTGTAATGCTAAAGCAGAGCCTCAGAATATGTGTAGCAGTGAGGTTAGAACATCTGAGCATATACAGGAAACATTTTTCTCTGAGAACTGAATAACAGGGTTTCCTATCAAAGGAAGTCATTTTCAGATAAGCATTAGAAATTGGCAGTTGCATTTATTATTGTATTCTCAGGCTCATTTAGGACTAGGATTGGTATATATCTTTATTCAGTCATCAAATCATGTTAGAGAACAGTAACTTTTCAAAGCTTCAGTTCTATTTGTAAGAGTTCCCATGATTCCAATCCTCTTGTGTGAAAGTCACAAGATTTCAATTATCTCACATAAATCACCAAAATCTTATAGCGCCCAGTTAGAGCTCACAGAGTCGGCCTCCTATGGGTCCTGTCAGCTAAGCAATGCCGGCTGGCAGGCCCATGGTTGAAGGTCTTCTCTGTAGCAGCACCGGCCCTCTGGAACCAGCTCCCTGTGGAGATCCAAACCGTCCCAAATCTGTTGGGCTTCTGCCGACCTATGAAGACCTGGCTCTGCCAGCTGGTGTGAAATTGATGTCTCCCTTGTAAGAATGATCATATGGTTGTTTGTATGACTGTGTTTTTTAATAGTTTTTAGTTTTATAGTCTATTTTTAATGTTTTTATGATGTTCATCCTATTTTATTGTATTTTAATTATGTTGTGAGCCACCTCGAAGTTCCCCTTGACTGGAGAATAAATAAATAAATACATAAATAAATACATAAATAAATACATAAATTTGTCATACCTGGGTAGCATTTCGGTGGGAGACTTTAAAGAAATCACAGGGTAATAGGCTAGGCTGGGAAGTTGAAAGGACATCCTGAAAGAAGACACCAAAAGCCACTTCCATATTGTTGCAACAACAACAACAACAAAAACATGTTACGATGTGTCTATAAAATCATCAGGAATCAAGCTGAACTCAAAAAATTTCACCTTTTAATCTGCATCTGTGTTGACAGAACCTTGAGGAAAAAACAGGCTGTCTGGACTGTTTGTGTGATTCTGTACAACAAAGCAAGGTCCTTGGGAAGCAATTCAATGCATCTAAGTAACGTAGAAAAATACTGTATTGGCAATCAGTGCAACTCTAAATGTTTGTTTCTAAAAGACAGGAAGAAGGATGGAGAGAGAAAAATTGATTGAAATGAGTGACTGAAAAAGGAATAATTCATCAGAAGCTCTCCAATCATAATTCAACAGGATTAAAAAAAACTGAGTTCTTTATCCACAAATATACAAAGAGGTGCTTGGTTCCTTTTTATATAAAAATGTAAATGTAAAGTAACCCAACTCCTATTCCCTTTGCCTATTTCTATAAATTTTCATGTTTCCTGGCAGAGATTTTCCTCTAACATCTGCAATTTTCCCAGATACTGTTCATTAAAAAGAGGGCAGTTGATTTCTTTGTCCTACAATTCTGTACCTTTGCACAAACTGCCTTGTCTTCACAAGACTGAAATTGGACCAGTTTGCTCTCCGTGGAAGGAGGCAGCACCAAATGCTTGTTCTGTCCAAAAGAAAAAATAAAACTTATTTCTTTCCAAACTTCTAAGCCTTCTAAGTTCTCATTTTATGTGAATAGAGCTCAAACTTTGCAATGTTAAGCTGTGTGGACTGCAACACCCAGAATCTTTTAGCCAGCATACTTCCTGGGGAATTCTGGAAATCAAAGCCCATACATCTAAAAAAGCCATGGTGGTACAGTGGTTAAAATGCAGTACTGCAAGCTAACTCATTGTTCACTCCAGGAGTTCCATTCTGACCGGCTCATGGTTGACAGCCTTCCATCCTCCCAAGGTTGGTAAAATGAGAACCCAATTAACACCATATGTTAGAACTGGGCAAACAATAACCTTGATGGTGCATACATTTGTTGTCAATATGATAATTTTGCCCTTTAATATTTTGTCTTGAGACGTATTTTTCCCATCTTGGTCTTAAGCGTAAACTATTTCATAGAATTGTTTTGCAGATAAAATGGTGGTTGGGAAGGAAGAAGCACATTTATTGCCCTGAGCCTCTCAGAAAAATAATGATGTAGTATATCCATAATGCAAACAAAGAACAGATATAAAAATGCCCATTTTGAAGGATGATAAAATGAAGAGAGGGAATTTTGTGTCATGATTGACCTACACAAAACTCTAACAGCACAGATTAGGGTCTTGCTATCTAGTTTAAAATGTATATTAACTTTTATTACAAATCTTGTAAGAGCTAAATAGAAACTATCTTTCTATTCTGCTTCAGTCAAAAGCATTTGCAGCAACAGAATTTGGTCCAGCAACAGGAATGAAACAACTTATCCAGTTCTGTTCATGCTTTATCAGAAGCCCTGATTATTTCTTTAATGTGGCAATACTCAGTTCCTGCATCTTTCTGTCTTGTTGTGTTGAAAATTTTAATAGAACAACAGACAAAAATATAACATGCACAATAACATATTCCTTTAAAACCACATCACAATGTGAAAATAAACATGTTTGTTTTATACCAACAGCCGGTTTCAAAATGATGCAGTACAGGATGAAAATATATAACTGGAAAGCATTGAATGGTATGAAGTGTAAGCTAGAAAATGTGACGAAAATGTAGTCAAATGATTCACACACTGATGATAAACAAACATTAGTAATCTGACATTTAAGTTTGCCACCCTCAAGCAGTATAGAAATGGTCTCTCTGACACCATAATTCTCAGAGGTGTTTTCTGATTACATTTGGCTGACTTACTGCTCTTTTGCCCAATAGAAGGAGTTGCTTTTTGTTGACATTTCTTTAACTACAGTCTGCTACATGATGTGTCCCTCAAATTCTAGGAAATAGAATTTGCATTTGATCTGGGCCAAGAAGCATTTGGTGCTAAACAGGCCAGTTTGTGTTGATGATTGATGGCAGTTTGAGGACATTTTGGATGGTTTCCAGGTTAGAAGATTTTCACCACATTTTTTATATTTTCTCAGCTTTTTATATGGAGACAGAGCAAGAGAAATTGAGAGAGAGATCATTCCCCCAATCATTTTGCAAGTAAACCATTTTCTAGTGCATTAATGTCCTGCATAAGGGTAGAATCTAACACAGGGTTTTTCTTGTTGATGTACTGGAATGAAGACAGGATAATTTATGCTCTGCAGTCACATGGGCATTCTTGAAAACTGCTTGTTATTTCCCTTATATATTTTCAATAAAACTATATGGGAAATCAAAAATCAAAACATTTAAAACAGAAACTTAGATGATTTTCTCCGAAATAGAAGTATATTTCTCAGAATATAAGGTGGAAAATGAATGTCATAGTAGAATTAACATTTGTGATGGTAGTGATGTTATGTATTCAGAAATCAAAATTGACTGGTAATGTTAGAGAAGAAATAATGTGACAGATTATTTTTCCACAAGAGGGCAGTGCTCTAAAAAAACAAAAGGTATTTAACATCAATATTATCTCATCTCTCCATTTGATTTGTGTGCATTCCATGCCATCTAAGAGGTAAATGTATGAAGGAGGAATCCTCTTCGACTCAGTCTCAACCATATTAGAAGTGGCACATAAAACCTGAATAGCAGACAACATCTTTAGAAATGCTTTGCAATAACAGAGTACATTTGGAGATACGACAACTAGTACATTTGGAGGTACTTTGAGTATACCCAGATACTTTGCTTTGCATTCTCAGCGAATTGAAACTTATCTGCATGCAAATGTCAGTGGATGCCACCAGGAATGGCATCTAAAAAGCTGCTTTTACAAGTTGAAAGAAGGGAGCTTCATATGTACTTTTCATGTTTCCTTGTAATGGAAACACCCTGAAATAAATAAGATTCACTGTTACTTTACTAAAAAGGGTTGAACAGCCTGCAACGCCTAAGAATTTGCCCTGTTAGCTGCAATATTAGAATTCATTTCATCCATGATAATTGTAGGAAAGAAATTGAAGTATGTTATTGTGATGACATTATGTGGTAAATGTTAAGTGTAATGACATTATGGGAAGGGAAGAACACAAGATGAGCTTGGAGATAGTCCTGCACCATCCTCAGCATTTTAGTAGTGGAACACAGAGAGAAGAAAATAAATTTTAAAAAGAGGTGGGGTAGGAAGAAGATTAAAGCAAAGTCATTATGACATGGTATCTCTGGATCTATGTATAATTACCTTGGAAATCAGAGAGCCCTTTGATTCATGAAAAGACAATAGTTGAAATTATGCCCAGGCATATTCACAAATCTGAATATGTTCAGCGATGAATGTGCCCAGTGATGACAATTATGTGCTTTTTGAATAAAAAATACAGCAGGGAGGTTATATAATAAAATCACAGCACTCCCTTTCCTGTAAGTATCTGTTATGACATGACGCAAGTTATTCATGCCGCTAACTCATATGAAACTCAGCTATGCATAAACATTAAATGATGCATGCCTGAGAAGGGTGTAGTCCCTTTGAAAAGATTTTAAAGAATGATAAGCTGTCACAGACAACTAAGCAGGAACAAACGGATTGATATGGCATTCCATCCATAATCAAGCAACTATGCACAGGATTTTTTAATTGTCTGTTGGAGGGGAGACAAACTCATAGGAAAACTTGTAGTTTTACCCTTCTTAAGTTTCTGTAAACTTTTTAGCAGCCAGATTAATTGATAATTCCATATAATAAATTATGATAATTACTGTATAAGGTTATAAAAACTATAAGAATATATTTTTGCCTCTTAATAGATCAGTTTCCAGGATTCTTGGCCAGTATGGCTGCTAACTGTCTTCCTGTGTCTGGAGGAATTCAAATGAGGTAGGCCAGGTCAGGAAAGAGGTATCATAAGAAATACCAGAAAATACTTTATTGAGACAGGCTTTAATAATAGAATCTTGAAATCCTGACAGATTGTCCCGTTCTATCCCTTCTTCCTATAACAAAGACAGTCAAGGTGGGATGATCTTGAGTTTCTTTCTCATGCTTTCTTGTTTTCACAGGCTAAGTTCATGTTTTACTTATGGTTGCCATATATGTATTTGTACCACTTTAATAGTTGTCTTAAGCTACATTGCCCATCAAGTAATTTCTCAGGGCACTAGCAGTTTCTTAACTGAAAAATTTTCAAAGCTTACAGATTGTTGCTCTGAGAGGGGCAGTGTGGTGTAGTAGTTACAGCAGTGTTTCTCAGCTGTGGCAACTTTAACGCACATGGAGTTCAGCTCCCAGAATCCTCCAGCCAGCACAGAATTCTGAAAGTTGAAGTCCACACATCTTAAAGTTGCTAAGATTGAAAAACAATGTCTCAAGGTGCAATACTAGGAATGGGGAGCCCTAGATGCTAGAACTCTATTAGGCATGGAATCCAGCTGGGGAACTTTGGCCAATCATGTCTTCTGAGTCCTAATTAGGGTCAAGGTTTGCACTCCATAGTTAGTGGAACAAAAAAACCTCCCACCCCTCAAAGGCTGATAAAACTCTGCTAAGGACAAAGGCATAAAAGAGCATCTATTGTTGTTCTGACGTGTTCTCTGTCTCTCAACTAGCTTGTTT
The DNA here is from genome assembly GCA_027560395.1 of Boaedon fuliginosus. Lineage (NCBI taxonomy): Eukaryota > Metazoa > Chordata > Lepidosauria > Squamata > Lamprophiidae > Boaedon > Boaedon fuliginosus. The sequence goes on along the minus strand of JANHGC010006444.1, from coordinate 55,399 downwards.
ACCCCACAAATAATGAATGGAAGAGCAACCAGAAAGTTTCAAATAGATACAGGTGGTTAATTCATTTGACATCATGACCTCTAAAATTTATTTATAAGATTTATTTGCTGCCGTCTCCTTTCAAGCTGATTCTTTCAAATGTAGCCAAAGAAATCATGACTGATAAAGGGGTGGAGAGGTAAATAATTGCCAGGCATGCAAAGAAAGACACCAGACTAGCTTTCTGCCCTTGCCCTTTTACTGGAGAAGAGTATTGAAATATTTGTTTGTTTCCTGTAAGCTATTTCTGTCCTGCTCCTCTCACCACGGAGTCTCTAGGCGCAGGCTCTGCACGCCTACACACAACAACAATAGCATCATTTATAAAATAGTACTCCAAAATAGTAAATCGTAATATTATGATGTTAGGCAGGCCTAGCTTGTCACGCAAGAGCGTTGCTACTGCTTTCCCGACGCCGTTTAGGGCCAAAGCGGTAGACAAGTGAGACCGAGATGGCGCGTCCCTCGGCCTCCCTGAGCCCCCAATTCCTTGGCTCTTGAAATAAGGGCTGGGCTTCAGAATCTGGATTTAAACAATACCGCTGCGCGAGTGCGGGTCAGTCAATTGCTTAACTGCTTTCTGATTCTGTCTGGCGTGGCCTTCGCTTCTAGACCAGCAGAGAATGGGCTGCTCCTAAACAGGAGAGGCATTTCCCCCCCTCCTCTGAAGTCTCAATCGCTTCTTGACTTTCCTGTGAATGCGGCGGGAACCCAGCAACTCCCAGCCGCTTGCTTCCCTTTGCAGGAACAATCCAGCTGTGCCTCGCCAACTGACGCCTTTCCCCAGTCACAATGACCCAGATCTGGACCGCGCGGCGCGGCGCCATCCGTAGCTGCAATCAAGAAGCGGCGCTGGACGATTCAGGTCATCATGTGTCCGGCAGCAGCGCCCATCTATTCCCTTCTCTCTGCCGGCCGCATTTTTCCAGGAGCTTAGGAAAGACTGGAAGAGGAGGAGGAGGAGGAGGAGGAGGAGGAGGAGGAGCGCGGTGCTCACGTGGAGAAAAATTGCAGCGTGACGACGCCAAAGGAGAACCCGAAGGGCGGTTCCCTCGGAGGTAGGAGCCGGCTGGGCTTCAGAGGATGGGGCGGAACCCGAGGAAGGGAATCCCCCATTTCATCATCATCCCATTTGTTCAGGATCCAAGGAATCCAGGCGGTCTAACTCGTGGATGTGCTGCAAAAATCCAGTCACTGCAGATTTTGGCAATGTGACCTGGAGAACAGCTTCCTTTGTCAACATGTCTGGATTGAATAATAAAATATTCAAAAATGAGAAGCACTGAGTATGCGAAAGCTAGTTTACAGGGCAGCTGTGTCAAAACCTATCCATTCCATCCAGTTAAAAAATCATTTTGCCTAATGTCTTCCACACGGGACATCAGATTGTGAAAAGTTGGCTTACTAGCACAAAAATGTAATAGCAGAGTACTAGAATCAGGGTTGCTTCATGCTAAAGAATCCTGTTAACAGAACACAGATGGTTCTTGATTTAGTGGACATTCAGACAGTTTGTTTAGTGGACATTCAAAGTTACAAGGCCACAGGAAAAAGTGGCATGACTGTTTTTCACACTTATCACTATTGCAGCATCCCTATGGTCGTGTGATCAAAATTCAGATGCTTGGCAACTGACTCATATTTCTGATGATTACAGTATCCTATGTTCATGTGATCACCTTTTGGGATCTTCTAACAAATAAAGTCAATGGGGAAGGCAAAATTCACTTAACAACTGTATTAAAAATTTGAGAGCAGCATCTGTTCAGTGTTCCTCTGGGAAGCAAAGCAGCTCCCATCTTCATTGCTCAGTAGTAGTGGCTTTGGCCCAGTCTTTGCAAAAGGTATGAGTGACCTTGGCACTGAAAACTTCTTCGCTAGGTCAAAGAAATGCTCAACAGCTCATCAAAGAAAACTGTTTTGTCAAACTGAAGTGACAAGTTCTTTTAGGACATACTCTGTAGGTTTTTTTTTTAATTTCCCACCAATTTCAAAGTGGTGTAGTCAGTACCCATTTGAAGTAGATTCTATAAGTGATGAAAAAGGGCTGGGGACTTCTTGATTTCACTTGGAAATGTATCATGTACTGCAGAAGCCCCCAACCTTTTGGGCACCAGGGACTGGTTCTGGAGAGAGAGGTTTTTCTGTGGACCCAAGTGGGGGGAGCGTGGTTTTGTGTGCTGCCAGCATCCCGCAGATGGGGCTTTGCTTGTTTGCATGGTCTGGTTTCTGGCATTCATGCCACGGACTGGTATGAGTCAACAGACTGGGCGTTGAGGAGCCCCGATGTACTGTCTTGCAGTATAATGTACTATATATCAGTGTATAGTGATCTTACAGTATAGTGTATACCAGTGCTTCTTAATCTCAGCAACTTAATGATATGTAGACTTCAACTTTACAGTCGGGGTTCAGGCCCGGGTACAGCACTGAGACGGCTTTGATCGCTCTAGTCAATGATCTCTGGTGGGCCCGAGATGGGGGGTCTCCCTCCATCCTGGTGCTACTTGACCTCTCAGCGGCATTTGATACCATCAATCATGGTATCCTTCTGGGTCGGCTCAGGGGGCTGGGAGTGGGAGGCACCGTTTTATGGTGGTTCTCCTCCTATCTCTCTGACCGGACCCAGTCGGTGTTGGTGGGGGGGCAGAGATCGACCCCAAGGGCCCTG
>JANHGC010006444.1:37898-49150 GCA_027560395.1 Boaedon fuliginosus | reverse complement strand
TGTATAGGACTGTATTTTATAGTGTTTGTTGCCGCCTCGAGTTCCCCTTTCAGGTGAAGAGAGGCGGGGTATAAATCTAATAAATAAATAAACATCCCCCTTGCTGTGAATTCAGGCTAACACAAATATTCACAGGATTCTGCTGCACATTTATAATGTGGCCCTGAGTTTGGGGACAATCAACTGGCCAAATGCTACTCCTCTTGCTTGTTGTTTAAAAGGGAGACTAAATCTCCCCCCTCCCCCTGGCTTTTCTCTTTACAGATCAAGTTATCCATGAAGACAAGGTCTTAAGTCAAGCCTTGCATGATGGCACAGGAGAAGAAAGGGGCTGAAGCTTTGCTCAAGTCATCAGATCCTGCATGCAAACCCCCAAAGAAATTTCCTGTAGCTCTGGGCTACAAGATGGAGCAAGCTTTAATTTCTAAATATGTCCCTAAGGTCATATATTCAGGAGGATATAAGCCCGAATACCTTAGCTTTGCCTTCTATAACCCTAATTACTCCAATTCCTACAATCCATTTTACACTTTACAAAAACCAACCTGTGGCTACCGATATTGTCGAGACACTGACCACCGAAGGAAAGTCATGGATATTGAGAGAGTAAATATTCCAAAATGGAGAACTATTGTGGGGAAGAAGCCAGGTGTGGCTACAGAAGGCTCAAAAGTCTGAAACAGCCATGTGTTTCTCCTGAGATTTTCCTAACAGCATTCTGATTCAAAAACTGAACTCTGTCATCCTCCAAGCATGTCTAAAAGGAGATGCTGTGGGAGCTTCAAATACAAAAAAAGAGAGAGTTCTGCCTTACAGCAAGAGCTTCTGGAACCAACTACAAGAAAGGTATCAAAGCCGCCTTACTTTGGCTTTGAAACATCTACAGCTGTAGATCTCCCACCAGCCAGAAAAGCACCAAAATGAAGATCAAATGAGCGGATACTTTTCTCTCTGTTGCTTTGTTTACCACATATATTTACTATTCCCAGAGAAATAGGGACAACTGTCCAGCCAAGCATAGTTCCAGATATTACAATGAAAAACCTCCACAATATTCCCTTAACATCTCTGTAACAGAACTGTATAACATTCACATAGATCAGGGCTGTCAAACTCCTGGCCAGTGGGCTGGATGCGTCACACCCTGGCCATGCCCACACCAGGTTTAGTGAAGGGGAAAAGTCCTGATATGTCACATGATGCCAACCTGATGATGTGAGTTTGACACCCCTGACTTAGATACTCAGACTTAAAGATAATAACCTGTAGGACGATGTAAAAGTTACAAGGCCAGTTTAGTGAATTAACTCCACTGGGTTACATCATTACTTCCCCAACCTGAGTAAATTACCCAAAATTAAGCAAAGGTTTTTTTCTTTAAGTAACCTACAAATTCAATCACAACAGTACATTTAAATAACAACTTTCTGATAAGCAGTAAAAAGGATTTTCTGTTAAGTGATTTTGAGTAACGAACTAAAAGGTGTGGGAAGCACAGGGTTATATGAATTCCTACAAGACCTACTTTTTCTGTGTTTTGAAAGAGCTGGTTCAGAAATTCAGTAAAACAATCTATATGAAAGCATTCTAGTCTGTGAATATACGCACAACACACACACACACACACAGTTATATATGAAAACAATGAAACGTGAAGCAATATATGCAAGGCTGAGGAACGTGTGCAAGATAGAACACGATATTCTCACACATTATTTTCATTTTATTTTCATTCACGTATATGCATTTAGAATAAAAACATGAAGCATAGAGCCTGACAAAAATATAATTTCCTACTCAAGACGATATCTTGATAATAGCTTATACAGTTAATTCACATTCAGGTTAACTACTATATAACAAAGAAGTAGAAAATTGGAAAAGAGATCTGAAACAAACAACACTGATAATTTGTTGCAGAAGCAAAGATTATGCAGACATACTAATAACTAATAAATACCTGCAGTTGATCTGTCTATAAGTAGATCTAAATTGTCTTGAAATTTTGTAAAGGACTCTATATTTGCTCTATTCAGAGCTCCTATGATGGGCAGGCCTACCTCTTCTTAATTTCTGGATCATCAGAGCTCCCCAAAGTTAGCTGAATGTGCTTAGAGAATCCTTTGCAGTGCAAAAATTTGTAAAAAGGAGCTTAAACATATACCCATATCTCCTGATTCAATTTACTTATACCCTTGAGCAGCCACTCTCTGCACAGAACTTTAGGGCTTTTAGTAAAAGATAACAAAAGAGGAAAGCTGCCACAGGGGCAGATACAGTATGCTTATTATATACTTAGTACATGAAGGAAGGCTGAGCCCCAAAGAATTGACGCCTTTGAACTATGGTGCTGGAGAAGACTCCTGTGAGTCCCTTCGACTGCAAGGTGATCAAACCGGTCAGTCCTAGAGGAGATCAACCATGACTGCTCTTTAGAAGGCCACATCCTGAAGATGAAACTCAGATACTTTGGCCACCTAATGAGAAGGAAGGACTCACTGGAGAAGAGCCTAATGCTGAGAACGATTGCCGGCAAAAGAAGAAGGGGGTGACAGAGAATGAGATGGCTGGATGGACTCACTGAAGCAGTCGGTGTGAGCTTAAATGGACTCCAAGGGATGGTAGAGTACAGGAAGGCCTTGGAGGAATGTTATCCATGGGATTGCGATGGGTCAGACATGAGTTCGCAACTAACAACAACAAAAACATGAAGAAAGTCATTAACCATTTCTTTCCTTAGCCTTATCATTACTATAGGCATATCTCACCAGAAGACTTGGTTATGTATAACATGCTACTTAGTTTGTTATACTTATTTCATCCTCATTGTATAGTTTATTTATACTTATTTCATCCTCGTTGTATAGTTATTCAATACAACCTAGTGGATTGTTTCTTGCACTGTGTCTTGTACAATGAGCTTTAGAACTCAGTTGAGGGCTTAAGCTTATTTGAATGGGCCTGCTTTCAAATTGAATGGCCTTTTCAAATTTTATGATTCAATAAGGAAAGTAATAGGAACTGTGAAAGATAACATAATTGTTTTCACAAATTCTTTCTAGATTTGTCATAATTATCTCTGACATAATCAAAAGTGGATGATACATTATTAAGCTATATTCAAAGCTATGGTTATGGCCATTTTAATCTTTTTCTGAACCTTATAATCTACTAGCCTCTCATATTACATTGTTCTATTTTTGGTCTATGACACTATGACACTGGTAACCCATCACAGAACTTTTCTCTCATTGGCTATTTAGTGTTAAGTCTTTAGCGCCTACTTAAACATCAGAAGCTGCTTTGAAGAAGCTGTCACTATTTTAAAACTCTGGAAGAGCTTCTTCACCTTCTCTCATTGAAGAAGTTTATTTTTAACAGCTTCTGTCCCACTTTCTATCTCATTAGTTTTCCTCTTCTATCTCTTCTATATGAATATTTAATAAAGGAAAAAAACTTTTAGAATACCTCACTGTTCCTGAAAGACGTTCATCTCTGTTTAGCTTTAAATATGGGGAATATGGATGGCAAATCTGTTGAAGAATTGAGTACCACAGAGTGTCACCAGTGGTACAAGAAGTTTATGACAGAGTGTCCATCTGGACAGTTGACTCTACATGAGTTTAAACAGTTTTTTGGACTGAAAAATCTGAGTCCACCATCAAATGAATACATTGAACAAATGTTTGAGACATTTGATTTTAATAAGGTAAGTGATTTAATATAATAGTTTTGTCTTCTAAGATTCATTGAGAGTTTAAGTTTACAAGTTTAAAAATTATTATTATTGCATGCAGTATTCTGTATTTGCACATATGTGTGTGTGTGGAGACAGGAAACATTTAAGTTGCAGAAGATTTAGAAATGTTGATCTCAACAAGATAACCATATGGAGTATTGTGGTTCTTTAAATACCCACACATTTATTAGATGATATATTTGTGGGTAAGTATAATATATGAAACATGATGCCAAAATAATTTATTAATTTTTAATGTGCCTCAAGATTTTTGCTTGTGCTGACAAGCAAGTGATGTATACAAATCTATTATGCAATGGTCAACGAAATAATTTATGTACATTGATTCATTTTCTACTTTGGCTGATAGCATTTGTTTCTGTGAAAATTAACTAATGATTAGTTTTAACTCAAGCACAAAAGCATTATGTCAGCATTAATTCTGCATAAACCTCCTATGTCATGTTTCAAACTGTTTTTATGATTGTGTTATACCAATAAATCATGTTATATCTTTTTACAAAATGTTTGTTAAAGTGGCTAAATTATTTTTGGATTAGATGGTGATTTAAAAGAATAAGCCAATCTTCAGAAGCCTAGAATTGTCTCATTAAAAGACTCATAAGTAGAAACGGAACAAAATGATTTTCATTGTAATTTCCTTCTACACAACATCAGGTTGCTCCAGTTTTTCTCTTGTGTCATTTACTTTTTTAGATCAGTCTCTAAATACTTACCCTACAAAAATGTTTTTCATATCCAAATAATTTCAATGTGGCAAGTATTAACAATATCTATTGGTTGTAGTTGTGCAAATATAAAATGATAATGCTGAATCAGCTTTCCATAAGACAAATGTAGAAATGCTGGATGGGAATTTGAGGGGACTATAGTTCCAACGGTCCAGAATAGAGTTATCTTATGAAGTTCATGATTTTGATTGAGTCATATTATGAAGCTCGACTATTGACTATTTACAGTGGTAGGGAACCAGATTCAGAATGCAGTGTCCCTACTTTGAGGAAACAGCTCTTTCTGAGGGAAAGCATGCAAATGTGGAATTGTTTGTTTGTTGACATTAAAAAAGTAGGCTGGGCTTTCTTGTTGGATCAGCTTGGCATTTGAGCAATTTACCTTCATGTGTCTCTGCATCAAAGCAAAATAGATTGAAGCATGCAAAATCCTTTCAAGGAGATTCAAGGAGTTCCTAGCTGTAATGCATAGGTTCCAATGAAGCATTGGCTGGGAAGAGTCAAATGAAAAATAAAAATCACCTTAATTTAGTGACATGCTATATTCATGTGAATTTTATTATATCAATGGGGATGGACCACACACACTTGACCTTGAGAGATTGGGCAAAACAGACATCATATAGAAGAAAAGTTAATGATAGTAATTCTTCTAACAGAAAAAAAACTCTACGACATTGGAAGATATGCAACAATTAAAGGTCCTGAAATATAGACTGTTCTATAAAAGCTACTGTATAATCAAAGGCAATTAAGCAGATATATATTCAATCTAGCAGATATATTTCAATAGAAGAGAATATCTGTAATTCATGGTTGAATGTGGAATTCTTGATGCTTTCTGACCTTGGTTGGTTGTTTGCAGATGTTTCATTATTGAACTAAGTTACATCATCATTATTCATTCACTATATGTGTATATCCGAGTATTTGTTTATGTGCTGAACAAGACTTTCAAGACAAAATCACAGCTTTTATTAGTAATTTTATTAAATGTTATCATACAAACAATGCTCTGATATAATCCCAAACTTTGGTAAAATGGACAAAGACATCAAAATTACAATGGAGTTTTGATTGGGTTCACTACATGGGTCAAACAAGTAGCAAACGGGCAAATCTAGCCTAAAGAAATATTTATGTAAAAATGAGTCTTGTATTATTTAGCAGGATGTAATTTTTATGAATTGTTTAGTCAAGCTGCCTTAATTCCAGACTGTGATATTGTATAAATAAATTCAGCTGTACAAACAAACAGTTGTCCATGGTTTGCCAACATTGTGATATATTTTTTCACCTCCATTGGACACTATTGTTTATGTTTGTTTGTTTATGTTTTATTAGATTTATATCTCATCTTATATATCTATTACAAATGAAGTGAGCTTGCCTCTCCTTTTCTAATCTGTTTCTTCCTAAATTAATTTATAGGGTTGATTCATTTGTATTGGCCCACTTAGGAAATGCCCAATGACTTTTTAGTTTGTGGTCTTAATTTCTCCTAAACTCAGTGGGTACAATGCACTATCCTTTCCCTGAAAAGCTTGTTTGACCTCATAAAGCCAATGAACATCAATGGACCATCAAGTTATTACTAGTTAATAGCATACCATTATCTTAAGAAACAATGTGCAAAGAGTTGAAGGCCAACAAGGCAGATTGAAAAAGTCCCATATTTATTTTCTTTGCTTATGATGACTGTTAATAGTTTAAATTAATGTTAAAATGTCCTGTTTTTGAACATTTTCCCATGCAGTACTACCTACTTTTATGATTATCTGCAGCAATTTTATTACACAATTGCATGGGACAGTTCAGCAGAGAAGTTCCTTTCTGGTTATGCCATCATAGAAATAATCACAAATTTTACACTTTACAAAATACACTGGCTTGATCTTTTAACTTTCACTCTAAAACAAGAATGTTTGGCCTTAAGCAAAATAATCAGTAGAAAAGGAATAACAATAATTTCTTAATAAGAGCTTTCAAGCTCAAGAGGATAACTACAACATTAGATGATAACTGCAACATCAGCAATAATCATAATCATAAAGCACAAGTTCAAAAATACATTTATAAAAGCTGTGGCTAAGTATAGCTCTAGCTTACTTAAATTAATGGGTATGATACTTTTTGCTCTTCAATAGGATGGCTACATTGATTTTATGGAATATGTGGCTGCTCTAAGCTTGGTTCTGAAAGGGAAAGTGGAACAGAAATTAAAGTGGTACTTCAAGCTGTATGATGTCGATGGGAATGGCTGTATTGACAGAGATGAGTTGTTAAACATCATTAAGGTAAATTATTTTCTTCAATCTTTTCTTCAGTCAATTGCACTTTTCATTATATATTGAATGTAGACCTTTTAGATGTTATATGTATGTATATATTTCTTTTCAGGCAATTCGCACCATTAATCCATGTCAAGAAGTCATGTCAGCTGAGGAATTCACAGATATGGTATTCCATAAAATTGATATAAATGGAGATGGTAAGAAATTTCTCTATCTACACTGAGATATTACTGATTGGATGCAATCCAATAGTATATTGTGATATCTGAGTAGGAAAAAGGTTAAAAGTGACAATTTGTCAATGTTCAGAATGCACTGGATGCTATCCCATTTCTTTTTGGCTAGATATACTTAACCGAATCTAGCTAAACTGTTAACAATTCTACCTCCTTGAAGTCTATTTTATTCCACCCACCACTATTTCAAATTAGTCTCAAATATGAAGAAATAATAATCAATGCCCAAACGGCACATCAAGAAGAGAAAGTTAAAGTTAAAACCAGCTAAAGATTGAGGTCCCAAAATCAGGTCTTCCAGATCAGAAGCAGAGGAGTTATTTACAAGCTGAAGCCTGCATTTTCTTATGCAAAAGTAAGAAAATGGTAAGTGGAATGAAACCCACATGCCCATCCCATCCATTCACCCATCTGCTTCAGTTTTGAGTCTTGCATCTATCCACAGAGAGAAACTTGGACAGGCTTTGAAGTCTGATGTCAGCCTTTGATGCAGGCTAGATCAAGAAACAGGCATGGCATGGATTCCAGGAATGCTTGTTTTGGATAGGGTAACAGAATCTTGAAAGCTGTCCAAGTTTCTCCCTGTCCTATCTTATACCATATACAATCAAGTTAGGGTTGCTTTGAGTTTCTTTTTCATGTTCTCTTTCACAGGATTGAATAAACTTAATTGTTTGTTCATTTTTTCTCTACTCCAAGATCAATTCTAAATCCCTTTACAGATGGCAAATGCTGGTGGATTTGAATTTGGTTGGTTGCTCCATGAAACTTTTTAATGCCTTCACAGAAATGGGAATTTTGTATTTGTCAAAAGCATAAGAAAAGACTACAACTTTTTTTTCTTTTTCAAAAGGTGACCAGACTGTTAAGCATAAGGGGATGATGCAGTTAGTGCTTACTCAAGGGTGTCAAACTCAAGACCTGCAGGCTGGATCTGGCATGCGGGGTGCTTAGATCTGGCCTGCGGGACCACCCTTGAAACAGCGAAGAACCAGCACGTTACCTCTGCCAGTGAAAACGGAGCTTGCAGGGGCACGTGCGACTCTCCCAAGCTCTGTTTTTGCTGGCAGAAGGTTGCAGGAGGCAGTCGCAGCAGGAAATGGAGCTTGGGGGCCCATTTTCACTGGCAGAGCTCTCGGGCCGCCACAGGTAACCCTGACACAAGTGACATCAAGCTCCCCTGGCCACGCCCCCAGTCCTCCCGAGATCGAACACAACCCTGATGCAACCCTCAATGAAATCCAATTTCATACCCCTGTGGTAATTGGATATACATGCTTTGTATTGTTCACAAAATCAGGTCTCATTCATTTCAGCAGGCCATACATGAATAAAATTTTCTTGTTTGTTTCTATAGGTGATTTGTCTCTTGAAGAATTCATAGATGGAGTACAGAAAGATGAGGTTCTACTGGACATTCTCACCCGTAGTTTAGACCTGAAACATATCTTTAAAATGATCCAGAATGATGGAAAGAACCCTGAAACATCTGGAGTATCCACAAAAAATGAATAGGAAAAATATTGTTTTTAAAATAAAAAATATAATATTACAAGAACAAAAACTCAACACTAAAAATTGTAACAACTTAGAATATTTGTGTTGTATGTAAAAGAGGCAATGTCTATTATGAACACACTGAATAACTGTTATCACCAATTGATGAAGACATCAGTTTGGCCTAGAAAATTAAGGCAGTTATCGATGCTTCTGGGTCAGAAAAACACATAAAAATGGAAGAAGATCTTTAGTTTATTTTGTCTTTAAAGTGTCAGTGAGGAAGGTAAGTATAAGAGAGTATTCTGAAATAGATCCACAAGATGCCTTATGTTGTGTGGACTGCTTCTTGTGGTTGCTTCTTATGGCGAGGACACAAGTAAGTTAGAAGAGAACTAAATTAAGGAAAATTGAAAAATACAGCTTTGGATAGAAATGTCTTTTTTTGGTAATCCTAAGCAGTAGTGGAACTAAATGACATCCAAGATTACCTTCCACTTTTTGAATACCTAAAAATGTTTCTTTAAAATCAGTGCTGCAAATCCTATTTACTCAAATTGATCTTGAGTCTTAAGTCTATTACAATTCCTTTGATATAAGCCTTTTGCATATTCAGAAGTTCTTTTTAATACATGAATGATATTGCCCAAAGAACAATATCTTGGCTTTATATAGATTTAGCACATGCCGTTTAAAGGTGAAGTGCTATATTTTACTGTAGCAAATGTTGTTCATATGCTACTTTTTTCAGAAAATAATCCAGCCTTTGATTTGAGTTCTTCATATGTGCATATTGTATTTTGTTTCCCTAAAACAATTCTGTATATTTTTTTTAATATGAGACTTATTAATTCCTTCTCTAAGTACTTTTTTACAGGAAATGAAGCATAGTTTAGGTTTAGTTGGTAGCAGATTGACACTCAAGTTAAGGTACATAGAGAAAAGCCCCAGATGCTAAAATCTTTTCTAAATCGATTAAGCTTTTAATTGTATGCATTTATCAGGCATTTTGTAGCCTGAACATTACAATGACTACAATGAAAAAATCCATTCTTTAAAAAATACAGAAAATAGTTAACTTTTGTAAAAGAAATTCTGAACATTTGTGGCTTCATTTTTAATGAAGAATAATTATGGGAAAGCACCAATATATACTTGCCTAGAAAAAAAAACTTCTTTGGCTTTGGTCTAGCGGTTAAGGGACCAGGCTTGAAAGCTAGAGATTGTTAGTTCTACTCCTGCTTTAGACATGAAAGCCAGCTAGGTGACCTCAGAGTCATTCATTTTCTCTCAGCCCATCTCACCTCTTAGGGTTGTTGTGTGGAAAATAGGAGAAGGAAGGTGCATTGGATATGTTCATTACCTTGAGTTATTTGTAAAAATAATAACAGTGGGATATAAGTAACATAAATAAAAAAATAAATAAAATATTAAATTCATAACAGGGACTAAGGAATCATAAAGTACAAAAGCTACATGCAGAACTCTGTATGGTTCAGTCAAATTTTCATTGTAAGGTTTTTGGAGGGTTTTTTTGGCCAATCAGTGATGGCATGAATAAAGATCTGTTTGAGTTGCATATGTCATCTTTGACATGAACAATGCGGCTGAAAATTGCCACACAAAATGAATAAAAGCGTGTTGCCATTTCTTGAGAAAAGTGAGAGAATAAGCAGATTAAGTGACATTATACTGAAGGGAAGGAAAACAAAATACTCCTAAGGTCTAAATGAATAAATTAAATTTTTTGGGGAATAATGCTTGCTTTGAAATCAAACAAAAGGAAAGCAAGCATTATTTCTTCTTGTTTTAGCTTCAAATTTTATTTATTTATTTATTTTAATATAATTTACAGGCCACCCCATTCCCACAAGGACTCCGGGCAGCTTACAACAATAAAAACTATACAAAAAAGATTCATTATATATTAAAAACAAATTAACATCAGGGTGTTAACCCATCCCAGCCTGTTGAAAGAGTCATGTTTTAAGGGCTTGACATGTTTTAAGGGGCCGGGAACGATCCGGATCCCTGGGGAAAGTTAATTCCAGACGGTTGGGGTAACCACAGAGAAGGCCCTCCTCTATGGGATTGCCAATCGACATTGTCTTGCCAGTGGTACCCGGAGGAGGCCAGCTCTGTGTGCCCTCACAGGGCGCAAGGAGACAAACAGTGGCAGGAGATGATCTTGTAAGTAGGCTGATCCTACACCATGTAGAGCTTTAAAGGTCATAACCAGCACCTTGAATTGCACCCAGAAGCTGACTGGGAGCCAATGCAGCTTGCGCAAAAGTGGTGTGGTATGAGTGTAGTACGGCACACCCATAACTGCTCACGCAGCCACATTTTGGACCAGCTGAAGCTTCTGAATGCTTTTCAGGGGCAGCCCCATGTATATGTGCTGTGCTACAGTACTTTATGGAAACTGAAATATTCTAAGGTACTTGATATAGCAACACATTTGTCTTTATCATTGCCATGCCCACTAATAATAGATATGGACAGGTGTGAGAATGATTGAACTGATACTGGAATTCATAATTTCCTTGAGTTTAACTATTTTATATTAAGATTTATGTAGGCTTCTCTGGTTTTCTGTATATATTTCAGTTTACATGTCTGATTTTATTTTTTTATACTTATAATACAATGAAATGACACATTAAAGTTTGCATTTTATAAAATCAGTTCGGGATTTTAATTTTAATTTTTAGAGTCAGTACTGTATATGCCC
>JANHGC010006442.1:62216-72718 GCA_027560395.1 Boaedon fuliginosus | reverse complement strand
AGGGAAGAGGAAGGAAGGAAGATGGCAGTCCCATAAAAAATTACCCAGGCAATGCTGGGTAATCAGCTAGTAGCAAATAAAAATGTCATTCAAAATAACAGCCCCAAAACATCATAAGACTTAAAATGACTGCGGAGGTAAAAACAAACAAACAATCTAATAAACCAAGAATACCTCATGGACTTCACTTAATCCCCTGATTCCCATCTCTGGAAAAACATGCAGGTCTTTACGGCTTTTTAAAAGGCTGTTAAGAGTCAGGGCCAATCTAAGGACTGATAATTGAATGGTGTTCCAAAGGGCATTTTTGATCCTACAAGATTACAACTTTTAATTGAGAGAACCCATAGCATGCCCCTTCTGCTAGGTCAGAGGGGACAGGTAGAAATTTTCGGGGACAAATGATGCTGCAAATAACTTAGTCCCATGCCACGAAGGGCTTGATAGTGATAACCAGCACTTTGAATTGCACCTGGACATATAATGGGAGCCAGTGCAGCTCCTGCCTCCCTTCCCTCCCCTTCCCTTCCCTTCCCTCCTAATAGTTATGATAATTATCTTTTTATAACATAAGGGTTTGCCTCTAAGAAACAATGTAAGTTATGACTGTAACTATTGATTTAGGTTTTTTAATTAATTAAAGATTTAGTTTCTTATCCATATTTCTAATAAGAGTGAATACAAGATTACATCGCATATTATTAGCTAGCAACTTTAATTGATTGTAATATTTTTTTTGTTATTATATCGTTCATTACCGTAGCATTTGGTTGTCTTTTTTTAATTATAGTACTGGGGCCTCAGATAATGTTCACACCTTTAGAGAGGAAGCATAAGGGAAGCAAATGATTTAGCAACTGAATCAACAAAGGTATTAATAATCTTGATTTGTTCTGAGCATAGTGATAAAAAAAACATATTTTGTTTTTCCACATAGGCAACGATTAACAGATTATAAAATAGCACTGAAAGCAAAAGAGGCCACTATGCCAGTCATGGAGTATGTTTTGTAAAATAAAGCCATATGCTGCAAGTGACATTTTAAAATAACAAACAAATAGTTTTGGCTTTTAAATGTGTTGTGTTGTGTGGGGAAATGTGTATGCAGAGAGAAAGTAAATATAAAACCAGGATATTATGCGTGCCTTCTGTATAATGGCATGTGATCCTTTTTTAAATTTTAAAAGCTGTTTGAAAATAAGCAATCCAATCCTTCTCTGCGTCTTGTTATTTGCTGAGAAAGCTCATGCCATGAAAAGAAGTTCATATCAAGAGAAGAGGAGACCCTACCCACTTTGGGGTGGGCCCTACCCATCGTTCATTTCATTTCCATCCTTGTTGACGTGCAGTGTGATCTGCAACAGGTTTTTTTTTGCAGGATATGATTTCAAAAATAGATCATGATGTAGAAAATTAATTGTGACTGATCACAGCATAAAGGACTGAAGAAAGCTTTGTTTCCATTGAAGACTATGGAATGCGGTGGAATTAAAACATGATTAATTTACTCAGTTGGTTGAACTGGGAGCTGGTTATACATATCTAATTAGAAATCCCATTTTGGTCATTGAGACCCACCTCATTAAATGTAATCAGAATTGCAGTATTTGTTGACTTCTAGGGGACTGTATGACAGTCAGTTGGGTCTAGTGTTTAAGGCAGCAGCTCCAAACCACTAGTCCTGCCTCAGGCCAGCTGGGTGATCCTGAGTCAATCACTCTTTTTCAGCCCAACAAGGGTTGTTGTTGTTGTTGTGGGGAAAATAGGAGGAGGAAGGAGTTTTGTGTGTGTACGTTGCCTTGAGTTATGTATAAAAATAACGAAGTTGGGATTAAAAGAACCCTAAAACAATTAACTGATCTTTCATCACCTTTTTATGTTTTTTTATGGAATAATTGTAAAAGATCTTGATATCTTCTAATCTGGATTCACAGCAGAGAAATTATGGCCTTAAAAGCCATATGTATAATAGTGCCTAAGGTGCTGGAATGGCACCTGGAAGACTCAAGTTCAAGTCTACCGTTCATTATGGAAGCTTCCTGTGGGACTTTGAGCAGCTGCTTTGAATTACTTATAAAGTAATAAAGGCAGGATAAAAAAAAATATAACCCCTTTCCCCATTTCATGGGTTTGTTGCTGTAGGGGAAAAAAATAAAGTACTATGCATGTAGTCTTGAGTCCTGAAGGAAAGCTGGAATATAAATCAAATAAGTCAAATAAATAAATACATGCAATATTACTGTTAGTGCGGTTCACTAGCAAAAAAGGAAGAAAAGAAGGTGTGGGGAAAGGCTTCTGTATTTCCTGCAATGCATTCAGAAGCGGTCCTTAGCATTAATTAGCAGGTAATGACTGAAATATGAAATCCCAGGCAAATAAGCCTGAGCTTCACTGGTTCAGTAAGAAGCTTAGAGATCCCTGTGATGTCCAATATTAAATGTTCTGCAGAGGCAAATGAAATAGATTTATCTGGCTTCAGAGTCATCTTGAAGTGGCAGATGAATGGGTTTGCCAAGGTGTGGATTTCCTATGCTTGTATTTAAGACTGATGATTTAATTCACTGTGATCGAGCCCTAGAGGAACATTTGCATTTTACATTAATAAGCTTCTAATCTACAGTGACACCACCAAAGGTCTGACCCATTTTTAAAACCAGCCAGATTAGACTTGGCATGGTTTGTCATTCGTTTCCCTGCTGGCTATTTCTTTTTCCTTTTGCAGAGTATCTTGGCCAGGAGTTGAATAGTCTGAGGCTAAAATTCACTTTTTGTATTATATTTCAGTAGCATCTATAGCACTTTATAAAGACAAGCTCTCTCTTTATGAGGATTACAACTCAAAAAACCAAATAGCCATGTACAAATAAAAGGCACAACACTTCCTTCGTCTCACCTAATCCAGATGTTTAATGTTTATTTGTGGGACTGTCTATCCCAATAGCCTTCCTACTAGGAGCTGTGGTGGCACAGTGTAGCTTGAGTGCCACCGTCTCAGGGTTGACTCAGCCTTCCATCCTTCTGAGGTTGATAAACTGAGAACCCAAATTGTTGGGGACAATATGCTGACTCCGTAAACCATGTAGAGAGGGCTGTAAAGCACTGTGAAATGATATATAAAAGTGCTATTGCTACTAGATCTGGTAGGATACTCCATATCCCTTGGTGAAGCACAGTCAGTTGGTGGGACCTTAAAAGTCTACCTTGCTTGGAACAGACTTCCTCTGGAGATATGGATGGTTCCCAACCTATTGGTCTCCTGAAAGATGGTGAAAACTCCTCCCAGGTCCTAGGCCAGAATATTGATAGAACTGGCATTGGGTGATTTTGATGGATGCGTGTGAAGTTTTATAGGATCCTCAACATAGTTTATTGTTTAAAACTTGCTTCATTGTACTTTGTTTTTCTTTTGTTCACTACATGAGTTCCATTTTGTAGATGGGCAGCTATATAAATTTGATTAGCAAACAAGCAAATGAACAAACAAACCTGGTTTAATTAATTGCACATAATAAAAAAGCTAGCTTTATCCTGTGTATTCTCAAACGAAACCATCCATGCATGTGCAGCATCTTATAACTGCAGTACATAGCACCAATAAATGCAAGTAAGATCATCACTGTGGCTGGCAGGAGTATAGAAAGAATGACATGCTGGAAGCCTTATCTTCCTAGGAACAGTGTGTCAGTGTTGTCTGCCCCCCCCTCCCAAATTTACAAAATGCTAAATCAAACAGCTGTGAATCTGCTGCTAGTCTGTGTTTGGATATCGTTCACCATAAGCAGACCAGTAAATGGAATGTCCTTATTCCAATTTTGCTCCCTTTCCTGTTAACTCTGCTGCCTGGTTGCTGTGATTTCTACTACTGCATCCAGGCCTAAATTGTGGCTAAGACAAAGTAAGCACTGGCATGGGCATTAACATTGCCCTACCTTCTAAATCCCACTAAGAATGTGAATTTTCACTTTGGTGGGAGGAGGCACAATCGAAGTGGCCCAGAGTTGCCCTATGTACCTTGATCTGGCACTGGTTGCATCCTTTCTGCACAGCCTGCCCCCGCCCCCACTTCCAAATCTCATATCTGTTTGGCTGCCATTTCTTTCCATATTATTTTCAGTCAGCCTGACATCAGCAGGTGATCTTTGAGCAATTGTCAAGACCAGATATATACTACAACTAAACAGTATAAAATCTAATGATATGTTCCTCCTCCTCCTTTTTTTCCTTGATGTTTCAGAATAACCCATGGCTCTCAAGTATGTGCATGTAATGACCTAAAACCCTTAGATATTTTAAGGGTATTATTCCAAGTACTTAACTGAATTTCAAATGCGGCATGTCATTTAGAAACCGATCTGATCGCCCTGGAGTCTAAGGTCTGTATGTGTCAGCTCTATTTCTGTCTCCAGTTTCATTTTTTCCAGTGACTCCCTGGCTGCCATGATTCTTCTTGATGCCTTTTTCTGTTTCTGGAAAACCAGAATTCAGAACGGTCTACACCAATGCAGCTTCTCATGCTCTCCTTCAGGCCAGGGAGGTGTTAAAGCTTCAATCTGAAGTAGGATTTGATATAGTTCTCCAGTAGGGCAGAGTGAATTAGCCAATCAGTATTGGCAGGATATAAACAGGAACCTCTTCACACCACCCAAATTCCTATTCAGTATTACCTGACCAAAGCACTGTATAACTTTTCCTTCACTTTAATGTCTTGTCTGCTGGGATTCTGATGGAAAAGTATAACTTCCCATTGGGCAGACCAACTCACCCCTATGACTTGGAGAACCCTGGGTCTCAAGCCTACCTGGTCCTTCTTTGTCCTTTCTTCAGCAACCTATGTCTTACCTTCGTAATTCCACTTGCTAAGAACCTCTACCTGTTCTGAGGGATATATCACTTGCCTTTTATTCTTAGCCCAAACTTTATTGTTTTCAGGACAGTCACAAAAGTTCTTTTAACTGCTATTGCTTTAAGCCAAAGGTCCCTAACCCTGGGCCATGGACTGATACTGATCTGGGGACTGTTAGGAACCAGGGTGCACAACTGGAGGTGAATGGTGGGAGAGCAAAACCACCACCACCCCAGTCTGTGGAAAAATCCACAGTCTGTCTTCCACAAAACTAATTCCTGGTGCCAAAAAGGTTGGGGGGCATTGTTTTAAGCAGGAAAATGCCTTCATAACTGTAAAGATAAATCATCTTTAAAGACATCATCTCATCTTTGTTTTCTAGCTAAGGGACCCAGCATTGTCCAAAGATGCTTGGGT
Source organism: Boaedon fuliginosus (assembly GCA_027560395.1). Classification (NCBI taxonomy): domain Eukaryota; kingdom Metazoa; phylum Chordata; class Lepidosauria; order Squamata; family Lamprophiidae; genus Boaedon; species Boaedon fuliginosus. The sequence goes on along the minus strand of JANHGC010006442.1, from coordinate 67,458 downwards.
TGTCATGTGGCTGGCATGACTATATGTCAAGACACATGAAACACTTACCTTGCCACCAAAGTGATACCTATTTATCTACTTACATTTGCATGATTTTGAGCTGCTAGGTTGGCAGGAGCTGAGGTAAGAACTGGAGCTCCCCTGTCACATGGTACTTGGGTCTCAAATTTCCAATCTTCCAGTTGACAGCCCAGCATCTTAACCATGCCCTTTCCTAATTTTTAGGACCTCATAAATGTACCAACTTTTCTGCTTTCAATAGTTCATGAGTCTGTCTTATTTGTCATAAACCAAAATAAAGCATGTGTGTCTCTATATATGTACACACACACACACAGACACACACACACACAGGCTTAGTAGTTTACAAAATGTGTTTACATTTCAATATTCTATTAACAAAATAGCTCATTAATTTAGCCAATTAGTTTTAAGTATTGAGATTTCTTAACATGTTACTGTTTATACTTACAGTGCTTAGTATGCTAAACCATTTTATTTACTTCCATTAATCTTCCAGAAAATGTTTATGCCTTTTAATTTGAGACTTGTAAGTAAAGATTGTAAACAGTCTTGGTCAGTGACAGTAATATAGTATAAAAACTGATATCTTGCCTTTCTTTAAGGAGCTAAACTCTACCCACTTTCTCAGGGTGTTCTAAATTTGGTAAATAAATAAAAAATATAAAATTAAAATACATAGTGCTGTATTCTCCCATTTCACCTCCCCCCTCCAGCTGACCCTGTCAAGGGTTCGTTCTAGCCTGGAAACAATCATAGAGTTGTACAATTTCAGAACAAATAATTCGGAGAATGTCAAAGTTTATATTTTAACTTCCAAATTACATTACAGGGATTTCTATCTAAAAAAGTTAATGGTTTCAATAGAAAGTATATGTAGGCTGAACTGTGGAGTTTTGAATTCAGTCAAAATGTTACCTAGTTGGGTCATGAAATGTCTGTAGGAAAGGAAACTCAGAGAGTACCAAGGACTCAAAAGTTAATGGTTTATTTCCCAATTGATCTTTAGCAAGACATTTGGGACAATTTAAGATCATGCTATTTTCAAGCTGTGTCTAATCTTGTTGATTGAATTATAATAGGAGTTAATGGTTTTGTTTTAATCCTATTATACTGACAGTTGTAAGTCTCTTAGAGTGGGATGGATGGAGAGAAAGAGAGAGAGAGGGAGAGAGAGAGAGAGAGAGAGCTCCCAGGAATTCTCAATTAAGTGATATTGAGTGGAAGAGTCATAAATTAAAGTAGACATTATGTTCCCTCCTTGACTTTTTAAATGAAATTCTCATATTCACACTGGCTAATTTGGGTTATTTCTGGGTTCTATTTCAACTCTGTTGTGGCATGTGAATGGAAAACATTGGTTGAGTGAAAATTCCTAATTATTTTTTGGGGTGGTGGTGAAGGATATATATGTAGCAAATTAAGGCAAATATATATGTCCCAGGATCCAATCTGGGTCAGGCACCAGGACCAGAGGTTTTGTCTTCTGAGCTTTTGGACTCATGCTGGAGCACATCTTCAGGGAACTTCTCTCTGGCAGAATGTGTTCTGTTCTGCATGTGGCATTTATAGTATTGTAAGTGGCTTTTTAGATTTTGATTGGGGGGTGTTGATGGTTAGCTTTTATGTCATTACCTGTCTTTTGCTTGTGCTACCCAGCCCTCGCCTTCTAAGTACTTGATAGGCTGGTGGTAAATCAACACTCCTGTTGACTGATGAGGGGCCTCTTTCCCAAGCTTCAATCACTTCTTAGCTGTTTTTATGCTTGCTCATCCAACAATCATAATAGCTGCAGAGTTGAATGTGTGTCCTTGTTCACTGAAGTGTGAGGGTACCATTCAGTTCAGGTCTCCTCATCTGACTGCTCACTTGTGTTCTTGCAATCTGGTGGTTAGCTTCACCCCTGCTTGTCCTACATAGTCACAAGGGTAATCCATGCAGGGGATTCAGTAGATTACATTTGAAGTATCTCCCATCTCCAAGCGGTCTTTACAATGCATAATTTGTCCTCGTATGGTAGCCTCTGAGTGGTGTGTGATGCCCACTTGCAGATCTTAGAAGCTGCATTCTATAGCTTCCAAAATGTTTTTGATGTATGTCAGGGAGTGGGATGTGGTTGGCCGTGTACCTTGTTTCTTCCTTTCTCTCCCTGCTGTGTTGCACAGACATTTTGTGATGAATGATTGTAAGTAGCCATTCTCCTTGAATTGTCCATGTCGATTCCTGCTCTCCAATTGTTTGACTTGCTGGGTACTACAGTGGGTTCTCACCCTGCCATATAGTGTTTTGATGCAACTATTTCTGTGTGATAATGGGTGGTTGCTGTTGAAATTCAGAATGTGTGTTGGTGGTCTTGCGATAAACTGTGGTTTTTAGGCTTCCATCCTCTTGTCTAGAAACCTAGAAAACATCTTGCTTCTCTTACCCCAATATCCCTTCTGAGAAGTTCCATTTGGTATTCAATCTTCACAACTGAGCTTGAGGGGAAGAATGAGGTTGCAGCTGTTGACTATGCCCACAGCCTTCATACTTCCACTGCCCAGCCCCTGCCACTTCTTCAAGTTGAAGAACAAGGTTCCAAGGAGCAATCCCCAGCATACATTTTACCTTGCCATTTGAACTACAAGTGGCACAATTAAGACTGTAAACAGAGCAGAGAACCAATGCACATTTAGAAAATTGCTTGAACCAATTCTTCTCCAAGGTATGAAGAACAAAATAGAACCAGCAAGCATAATTTTCCTCTTTAATATAGAGGACACGTAATTTCCCCAAAGGTTGTATCCCATAGTTGCATACGAGCCATGGAGGTGCAGTGGTTAGAGTGTAGTATTGCAGGCTACTTCTGCTGATGGCCAGCTGCCTGCAATTTGGCAGTTTAAATCTCACCATGCTCCATGTTGACTCAGCCTTGCATTCTTCTGAGGTCGGTAAAATGAGAACCCAAATTGTTGGGGGTGATATGCTGACTCTGTAAACCACTTAGAGAGGGCTGTAAAGCACTGTAAAGCGGCATATAAATCTATGTGCTACTGCTATATCCAATATTTCACACTGACGCATCAGTAGTGGTGAGGCACTGGTTGTCTCTGTCCTAATAAATATTCTCATCTTTTAATTTTTTTTAATAAATAACTCAGGGCAACGAATATTCCTAATATTCATTCTGCCTCCTATTTTTTCCTTCAACAGCAGCCCTGTGAAATGGATTGGGCTGAGAATGTGTGATTGGCCCAAGGTCACCCAGCCAGCTTTCATGCCTAAGGCAGGTCTAGAACTCAAGATCACATGGTTTCTAGGCCAGCAACTTCACTTGACAGTAAAAGACTAAGCAAGAAAACCTTGCTAAAGGAAGCACAATTCACTTGTTCTTGTTTTGTCCTTTTTAATTAATACATCGTTGACTGACAAAGGCCCATGGGAACAAGCCTGAATATTTTGCTAGAACTGCTAATCTTTGTACATCTATTTCCTTGCTAGGCGGCAAAGTGTGCAGAGTAAAGAATAGAGTTACTCCAAAGCACCAGATGAAAGAACGCAAAAGGTTCTGGAAATGAGCAAGTTGCTTTTTTTTGAAGCATTCATTATAGTACATTAATGCTAAGTGACTTGAATCAAAGCCCAATATGAGTCCTTCTGCCTTCCCTGCTTCTCCCCCATCTCTCTTTTAAAATGGCTTTTATTTGTCTGCTGTATTTTCATGCCTACATGGTGACACTTCAAATCACTTCAGAAAAGCATTCTTGTTTAATCTGACTGCTGTGCCATGTGCATCTTGTTGATTACAGACCTTTTTAAGATGCTGTTTATGAACTGGCTCTTTGCATGCACTGCTGTCAGCAGCTTTTTGCTCCTCTAAGCCTCTTGAATGTCTTCCTCGCCAGATTATAAACCTTTCAGAAAAAAGTGTGATTGCTGAATGACGACAAGCTTGATCCGGGAAGTGTGAGGCATGTCAGCTTTGAAATTCAGGGGCAATGTAAATGCATAAAACACCTGTATTTTGACATGAGAGGCCATTTGGATTTTTTTTTCTAAAGGAACTCAGTATTTAGATAAATAAAAAAAAAGTAAGATTGACAAGAGGAAAAAAATGGCAAGTATTCGTTCAGTCCAAAGTAATTTGTTTATTGAACATCTCTCCATAAGGACAGTTGGTTCCCATGAATGAAGGCAAATATATATAGATATATGTCCCAGGATAATGATGCAAGATCAAATCTGTGTCAGTCACTGGGACCAGAGATGTATTCTTCTGAGCTTTTGGACTCATGCTGGAGCCCATGTACAGGGAGCTTCTCTGGAATACAGAATAGAATAACAGAGTTGGAAGGGACCTTGGAGGTCTTCTAGTCCAACCCCCTGCTTGGGCAGGAAACCCTTTATCATTTCAGACAAATGGTTATCCAATCGCTTCTTAAAAACTTGTAGTGTTGGAGCATTTACAACTTTTTGAGGCAAGTTGTTTCACTGATTAATTGTTCTAACTGTCAGGAAATTTCTCCTTAGTTCTAAGTTGCTTCTCTCTCGATTAGTTTCCACCCATTGCTTCTTGTCCTGCCCTCAGGTGCTTTGGAGAATAGCTGGATTCCCTTTTCTTTGGGGCAGCCCCTGAGATATCGGAACATTGCTATCATGTCACCCCTAGTCCTTCTTTTCATCAAACTAGACATCCGCAATTCCAGCAACTGTTCTTTATATGTTTTTGCCTCCAGTACCTGAATAATCTTTGTTGCTCTTCTCTGCACTTTTTCTACAGTCTCAACATCTTTTTTACATATGTGCTTTGGGCTATTGTGTGAGTTGTATTTATGTGGTACTTTCCTATTGGTTGATATGACTCACAGAATAGCCCAAATTACATATTCCAGTAGAGAGAAGTTCCCTGAAGATGGGCTCCAGCATGAGTGCAAAAGGACAGAAGAGTAAATCTCTGGTCCCATTGATGGACTCTGATTCGATCTTGCAGTTGGTTCTGTTCCAAAGTGTAAACTGTGCATATGGTAAAATGTAAAGGATTTGTATAGTGGTGGAATGGCTGCAACAACTTGGTTGGCTAACTTCAGTGAATAGTTATTTTATTTGTTACTAGCTGTGAATAGTTATTTTATTTGTTACTAGCTGCTTACCTGGTCTTGCTCGCATTTTTTTTTAAAGAAGTATATTTGTGCCACAGCATTTGTGGGCCTTCTGAAGCCCCTGGTGCCCCCTCCCACATCTC
>JANHGC010006442.1:44803-54806 GCA_027560395.1 Boaedon fuliginosus | reverse complement strand
ATATTCTGCAAATACTCTGATGTTGGATCAGAGTATTTGCAGAATATCACAAAGTTTTTGAACGCAATCCCGCGCGGCGCGCTTTTGACAGCCGATCTGGCAGCGCGTCCACCAAGCGGGTAACCAGCGAACCGGGAGAAACCCATCCCTGATCTTGTCAGACATTGAATTTCAAGATTACAATGAGATCTGAGGTTTAGCCTTAGGAGAGCACTCTCTTACTCTCTTAGATTAGTTAGATGTACTATTGGTTTGGGTTTAATGGAACATTAGTCTCATGGTGACTAACAGTTCTTCGGCCCCAGTAATCTCCCAATCATTATTTTATGGTTCTTGTCAACAGTAGTAGGGCAATGTTTATGTTTTTAAAACCTATTGTAACTGATATACAGTGATGGCCCATCCAGATACTATGTTTCCTGAAAATAACATTGGATCTTATATTCATTTTTGCTCCTAAAGATACATTAGGGCTTATTTGCCTGTTAGGTCTTATTTTCAGGGAATATGGTACTAAAGGCATCTGTCTGGGTGACTATCTTAGCTGGTGCTTATTTTGGAGATAGGGCTTATATTACTAGCATCCTGAAAAATCATGCTAGGGCTTATTTTCCAATTGGGTCTTATTTTCAAGGAAAAAAAGATAATATTTAAAAAATAAAATAAAAAAATTCCCTTCTGGAAAATGTAGATTTTTTTTTGTTCCTGCCTTGATGGGACAGATTTGATGGAATCAGAGGCTGATGGAATCAAGAATCTGTGTCCTATCAATAGTAAAAAGATGATCTGGTCAAGTTATTATCTCCTGCAGCATTTTCTGAAGTTAAATATATGTGCTTAGTGTTTGAGTTGGCCTTATTTTTTTAATTTCTTTTTCAATGCTACTGATCTCAAAAGAGGCCCTCTCTTATTTTAAGTGTGATGGGTACCATAGCCATCAAAATACCCCATATCAGCTGTTGGTTGGAATGTTTCCTCAAATTTATGTTGGTTTAATCAGATGTATTACATTTAATGTAAATGTCTGAATTACATTCAATCAGTTAGCTGAAGCTTTTCTTGCTGTTCTCTGAATCTTTGTACTTACTACTTTTTTCAACCTTAGGTATAAATTATTTATAAGTCTTCCAATTTCTGTCTGCAAAGTGCAAAGTCAGCTCAAAGTTCCCTGGGTTTAATCTCCATCGGCAATAAGAACAGGTAAAAAGATTGCTATGTTATGAAGGGATGTGAACATCCCTCAGTCTAATTGAGAGATTTGGTCAGTGTTTATGTTCGTGTGTAGTCAAGCCATTGATTTAAATGATGAAAATTGGTCTCAAGGGAAAAATAAAAGAAGAAAAGAAATGCCAAACGCTAACACGTCCTATAAGATTACTGCTTACCAAAGAAAACTGCTATTATTGAATTCAACCTTACTATTTATATTCAGTGAATACTATATTTTAGAGCTAAATGCAGCTACATCACTTCTCACTTTGTTGATCACAACACGTGTTGTGTCAAAACAAGTAAAGCCTGTCTCCTTTCTACTTATGGGGGCCTGTGGCTCAATGCATAAGGATCTACAATGTTGGTTTAGGCAGACTTCTAAAGTCATATTTCTTCTTTAGCCCCAAATTAATTAAAACTGTGATCTGCAAGAGAAGGTTTTAATGATTTATTAATCCTAAATTGATAACCATCTTATGTCAGTATAGCATGATCTGCATTTGTTTCATTTTTAAGGGGCTTCAATTATTGTTCTTTCATTTTTTTATGTCACAGATTCCAGTTGTTGCTTTATTTATAATTACTTACAAAGTAAATGGCAATAATATTCTTATGAACTATATGCCTACTTGGATCTTGGAATTTGATAACTGGACAATGTAAATGGATTCTCTATGCTGTTATTATGGCCAAAAGACTCATATTGCACAATTGGAAAGATAAATGTATGGCCTCACTTACTCAATTGATTGAAGATTTGATTTCACTTATGAGCAGATTACTTATATAGTTATGAGCAGGTTGCCTATAGATACAGATTTTGTATGGATAAATACAATGAAATATGCTACTCATTTATGCAAAATGGAGAACTTTGATGAATGAATGAATAAAATACGGTAGGTTAAAGGACATGATATAGAAATGTGTTAGAGATGTATACATTCTTGAATTAAAATTGCATTAGATAACTATATATACATAGAACTATTTATTCCTAAAATTGTATATTATACCTTTTTTCTTTTGTTGTATTTTTTACTTAAAAATCATTCTATGTGTTTTATTCTTTTGTGTATGTATTTTTATATTTGTGTTTTTTCCTATTTTTGTCATTATTTTAAACGCAATAAAATTTAAAAAGTCCAAAATAAATTGAGAATATTAGGTAAGAGTAGTGTTGAAAATACACTTAACAACAACAGGTGTCTGTTAGGTTTTGGGGAGTGAAGGTTTAATTTGCTCAGTATGCCTGATCACCTTGGATATCATGAATTCCAGGTGCTGTTCTAGGTGCCGATTGTTACCTGTAAATCTTTTCATGGTGCAGAATGATTGAAAGGCCAACTGGTATGGTATGGTATGTCTACCTGCCCTATCTGGCAGAATCCTGTCAATTAAAGAACACCATCTTGCAGGGTTCAGCAAGTGTACCTTTTCTGTCATGGGGCTTGTCCCCTGGACTACCATACCAGCAGAGATCAGCTTGGTCCCAACTGGCTGGCCTTCCAAAAAGACTTGGCCCTTTGCCCAGGTCAGGATCTTAGTGAAGTCCCGAAGAGTTGACACTCTATTGTATTCTTTACTCTAAGTTGCCATTTCCTTTTTTAATTAAATGTGGCAAATTGTATGTTTTAAAGATACTCCAGTAATTGGAGTACGGTTTTACTGGCAGCTTATTAAAGGGTTTCTGGAGTGAGTGCGTCCTAATAAGATTCCTTAAGAAAAGAAGTTTAGCTTTCCTATCATACACTGTATTTACTTCCTTTTGATCCTCTGCTGATGAATGCAGTGTGGTTTGATGGTGAAGGATTATGAGCTTTTGCAGCTATTTCCAGAGAGGGAAAAATACAGAGGATTCTTGAAGAATTATCTGTTGGGCAGGGAGTTATCTTCTTCACTTTCCCAATCTGCTTCTGGTTATTTATTCTGGTTTTATTTATATGTGATTTCAGAAAAAAATCAATACAGGAGTAAACGTTTAATAAATTATCATGGATTTCATTTTTAAAAAACCAATCCTCTAAGGCTTCCTCAGGTTGTTTTTAATCATAATTTAGAGAGATAAGTGAATTCTGCACAAGAATACTCTATCATTTTAGGGGACGGGAAGCTACAACTCTAATTGTGGGTGTATGTGGACATGATTCCAAACATTTTTCAAAAAGGAGTGAGCTGGAAATATTCATGGAACATTTTAGCAGAATGTGGAATGGCATAGCTAGAAATAGGTTTCATATCTTTCTAGCTTTTGTTCAGCATTCTAGCCTTTATGACAGGTCTGAATTAAATTTTATGGTTAAGTTGAAATAATTGTGCCATTGAAATTGTAGCCTTCATGAAACCAGCTACAAAAACAAATGTCCTTCTCTTCCTACTTCTTTCTCAAACAAAGTGTGCTTGTTTGAGTTGTCAGTATATCTGAGCTGGCTACAGGTTTGACAATTGTTCCTGTCCTGCCCTTCTGCTAAGCTCTATTGGAATTAGTTCCACAGTTACTGAGAAGGAAGCAGATTCTCTACCCCAGCCAGCTCTCCTCTTGCTGTCTTTCAGATTAATGGAGTTCAAGTCCCAGAATGCTCAGCAATAATCGAGTTAAATTCTGGGATTTGGTCCATACCTTAGGATAATAGCCATAGTGTGGAAAGCTGCTGTCATATATGAAGAGTCAAAAGGCAAAACACTATCACAATTCTTTTTAGTTGGAGATGTGTATGGACTGTCCTTTTATTAGTCAACATCAGGTCTCCAAACTATGGCACGTGAGCTACATCCAGCCTTCAGACCTATCCATTCCTCCCATGTGCTGTGTGCCAATCGTTTCCAAACAGCACAGGGAGGGAAAGGAGGGTTTCATTCACCACTGTTTGGAAAAGAAGACAGGATAGGATAGAACAAGATTGGTAAAATAAAGATAGGATTGGATAGGATTTATTGTCATTTTTCTTCGTACACAATGGCACACATTAAAATGAAATAACTACTATTCTCAAACGAAGGAAAAAATGCACCCATCAAATGTCACCAGCCCAAGAATAACAAGAATAATATAATAGCAGCAGCAGTCAAAAATGCCCCCCAACATATAAAACCTTTTTAACTCTCAATACTCTTTTTTATGCTTTGTATTTAAAATGGAATGTGATTACAATATGTGTATGTGTGTGTATACTTTCCATTTTGAATGCAGAGAGGAAAAAAAAGTCTTGAGAGTTAAGAAGGTTAATACTAGGAAGGTAGGATTCACTTGATTTGTCCATTGGGAGGATTGCAAACAGAGGTGGGCTTCTGCCGGTTTGGACTGGTTCGGCTGATCTGGTTGTTCCAATTCTGCACGATTCGGAAAACCAGCAAATAAGACCACTGGCTGGCCCCACCCATACCTGTTTTTTGGGCCATTTTGGGCCATTTTTCAGGTGAAAAATGGCCTGAAAATAGCCCAAAATGGTTAAAAACACGCTGTTTTGGGGCAGTTTCTGGCCGTTTTGGGGCTGTTTTCAGGCTGTTTTTTTAGGGTTTCTTGGATCATCCCCCCCTCACCTCACCTGTGCAAAGAAAGTCCTCTCTGAACTGGCTCACAGTTTGCTAATGTTTGAGATTTTTCTTATATCATTTGTCCACATGAATACAGCAACTGTCTTTGTAGTTGTCACATTTTGTAACTATTGTTGTGAATCCTATTATATTGAGAAAAATGAAACACATTCATTCAATTAAATTTTATTTGGTCATTTATAAAATTGATTTTTTTCCCCCTGGCCCTCAAATGTTTAAAAAATGTCCAATGTGGCCCTTAGACTTGAAACTTTTGGAGTCTCCCAGACAAGGTTATCAAGAACAGCATGAAAAGCATGACATCTTGGGCAACCTCTGACTTTGTCCTTGATATCACTTCCTAACTTTATTTCTCACAGCCTGTCAGTCTCTCAGACTTTTCTCCTTAACTTTTAATGTCCAATTCCAGTCGACTAAGTTAGCTGTCAATTTGTTTAGCCTTGCACCTTGTATATTCTCAAGTGCTGCTGAGCCAAAATTGTCAAAAGGTTATATATCACAACTAAAGATGCTTCTTCCTTCGGCACTTAGTATAAATGTCATCCTGTTTGTTCACATTTCCTGATCTGAGAAGCTTCATGTTTTCTGCTCTGGGGGAAAAAAAATCTTCTCTGGACTGGTTTAATTGAATTAGGACAATTGGAGGGAGGAAGTTGCAGACTCTGGAAACAGGCTTATACTCAGAGTGCCAAAATACATTTTCAACCACATTATCGATACAGATAATCCTCGACTTATGAGCCCAATTCAGCCCAAAGTTTCTGTTGTTAAGTGAGACATTTGTTAAGTGAGTTTTGCTCCATTTTGGAACCATTCTTACCTCAGTTGTTAAGTGGATCACTGCAGTTGATAAGTTAATAATGCAGTCATGAAGTGAATCTGGCTTCCCCATTGACTTTGCCTGTCAGAAGGTCACAAAAGAGGATCACATGACCTTGGGGCACAGTCACAAATAGGAACCAGTTGCCAAGCATCTGATTTTTGATCACAAGATCATGGGGATTCTGTAAAGATAGTAACTTTGAAAAACCATCATGATGTTGTGATAACTAAGTGAAATAGTTATGCTTCCGACAGATTTGTTATTCTTCAATATTTGTAGGATTTCAGCTGACTGTTTTTGACTTCCATGTGTTCCTTTAGATTATGTAAGTTGGCAGAAGCAGAAGAAATGTTGGCTTTTACTCATTGGGGGAAACTGATGTTGTTTGTTAAACATAATGATGCTTTACAGAGTAAATTCATTTCTAAGTATGTTTAAGTCTAAAGGCACAGAAGAAGGATGGGCAATTTAACTCTTTGATTTGAGTAATTAAAGAAAAACGGTAGCAAAATAAGTGATGCTGCTTTGGGCTTTTTAGAGCATGAGTATGAGCAATGTTTCGGATAGCCAATGCATCTTATCTTTCTTTTTCTCTGATAGAAAGTCTATAGCTTAGAAGAACAAATCCTGTCTACCTTGAAAAGGATTTGATTATTGGCAAGCAGAAGGAACGGGAAACTCCTGTCCAAAACATGTGTGGGAATTTCGTAGGATACATGTCCTTTTCTCTATGCAGTGGGTGAAATGTGGCTGAAGCTGTTTCACATCTCCTTTCAACTCAATTTCAATTCAATTCAATTCATTAACTTTATACCCCGCCTCTCTTCCCCAATCAAGGGGAACGTGATTCTGATTCTGCGCTCCTGACTTGTGTCATGCTTGGGCTGCACTGCAGTCTGAATCGCTACCTCTCTTTAAGAATTGAGATACTAATTTATTTTAAAATGTTTCTAAGATACTTGAAATAATCTTTGTGTAAAAACATAAGATGAAATTATTTTCATAAAATAATATTGATGAATTATAGTGTAAAATAATTTGTGTAATAAATATTGCTTAAAAACTAACTTCGGGGAGAGATCTAAGCAAAGAATATGACATAGCAAAATATTAAAATGCAGGCTAGAAAGAATTGTAGCTGATAGACAGAGAGGCATTCCTGAAACATACTACCTTGAGACTAGTTTCCAGGGTTTTTTTTGGCATTTATTTATTTATTTTTTAAATGCACAGTAGAAAAACAACAAATGTTTAAAATATGAAGTAGCTAATTTTATAACAAGAATATGTTTCTTATGAATTAATTGAATGGGATTTTAATATTGTGATATTGTAGGACAAAAGCTATTTTAGCCTACAGGAAGTGTTCGATGGTACCTTTTCTTACTACTTTTATGAAATGTGTGTGTGTGTGTGGATATCCCAATGTATGTAGTTTTAAAGCAAACCAGAAGAAAATGATTAAAATACCATCAACAAAATTGCACTACATGAAAAAAAAATGATAGAAACATGCTGAAAATGTTGAGAAAGAGTAAAAAAAAAAAATTGGCCTCAGCATTTTCACAAGGCAAAGCTGTGTCCTTGACAAGACCTAAAAAATATTGAGGTAGGGATAGATATGAGCAAACAATCAATAAATAGGAAGGGTTCCCCACAGAAGAAGCAGAACCAGGGAGATAAGGGCCAAGACAAATAAGGTCTTTGTGGTAGTAATTGCAAGATAACAACCCATACATTGTGGTATAGGCAGCTGGACTTCCTCTGATGATTTTAGCATCCACAAGGTTTATAGCAAGGAAAACGATCTGTTTAGGGTCATATATGTCAGAGCAGAGCCTTGCATCTGACTTAGTAGCTCACAAACATCCATTACAGTTGCTTTAATGCAGAATCCCAACATCATGGCCTCACTTAGAAATCACTTAGGATAATGCTGTATTCTGCATTTTTGTTCGTTTGTTGTTCTTATATCTCTTTTTCTCTTTAAAGGTCCCACTTGATTATTATCTATGATGTCTGTGAGAGTTGACTTCTGTCCTCTTTGATTACAGAATATGCAATTAAAATCTACCCTTTTGGTAATCCCTATTGATTCCTCAACTGAAAAGAAAACATAAGTGAGCAAAATAAGTATGGCTTAAACTTTCACAGGGAATGGGCAAGGAAAACTTGTAAAAAAGAAAATATGTCTTTTCATATTCAGATGAGATAGGTTGGATAAATAAATCAATAAATCTAACTAATGAAAAGGCATGTCCTTTGATATTCCCCAGTGAATTGCCTCAAATTTCAACACTTTTTCTGCACATTGTGTATCTGTAGAGAACCAATACTCTATTCTGTCAAATTGAGTGATACTTGCTTTTAGCAATAAAAATTGAGCCATTCATTATCTTCAATGTCAGCCTGGTGCTAAAACTATAGGACCCTGAATTTATAAGACTTGACCTCCTATAACCACCAACAAACACTGATTAATTTTATTAAGAGGGGGGAGAGACAAGTAGGAGATGAACAGTCAAAAAGCTTGATTCTTTAGGCAGAGGTTTGTTCTCCGAGCTTGCTGCTTGGCTCCCAGATGTTTCATTATCAAACTAGGTAACATCTTCAGCAGGGTTTTGGGTGAAGTGTCTTGTTCGTTTATATAGGTCCTGGGTGCTCAGTTGGTCTTGTGATTGATTGAACCACAAGATTGGCTGAGCAACAAGATTGAATCACAAGACTGGTTGAATCACAAGACTGATTCTGGTCTTGTGACTTCTGAAAGTCAACTGGTGAGTGGGTGGTTGGTTCTGCTGTCAAATGGCATGACCTGAAGTCCCTGATCGCCAGTCACACTGACAACATTGGTTTGACTGGGATGAACCCAAAGTCATCAACCATGCCAAAACCCATCAGACACTTGAGTTTATTGAACCCTGGTATTCTACCAATGGATCTATCAACAAACACACTGACTTAGAAAGAACCAGCATATGAACCAATATAAGGAAGTGAACCATCCAAACCACCAATTGACAACAGAACTGACCCCCCCCCCCAATTGAATTTTGTGCCTCACAGCAACCAGTCAGAAGTCATAATGGGGAAATGAGGCAGGGTATAAATCTAATAAAAATAAATAAATAAATAAATAAGACCAGAATCAATCTTGTGACTCAGTTATGATTTAACCAGTCACAAGATTACCCACCTACCCAGAACTTATATAAACAAACAAGACACTTAAAAAAAAAAACCAACTGAAGATGTTATCTGGATTAGTAAAAAATATCTGGGAAAAATGCTCAGAGGATGAACCTCTACCTAAATCTAAACCAGAGCTACAAATATTATTTCTAGCTTGAATATTTCTTTTGGTTTCAATCCTTTTTTATGGGATCTTTGTGATGGAGCTGGAAATGATTAAGGGATAAGTTGCTTCAATACTGACTCCAGCTGAAAACCTGTACAGAAGTTTTTTTTTCTGATCCAGACAAGTGCTTTCACAGGGCTTCTACATAATAGGCAATTTCCCTGATAATTGAGCCCAGAATTTCTCCCCTAATTTACAGATCCTTTGGTCTTGAAAGCAGGAAGAATCTAGGAAATGAAAAGAGAAGTAAATACCCAGTGAGATGTCTATGGAGATTCTCAATCATCCAGGTCAGGGTTGTCCCAAAGGTTTTCAGAAGTTTTTACTTCTGAAGAAGCTTCTTGGATGAGAAGCAAAATGTCTTCAAGCAAAACCAAAGAAAGTTCAGTTGCCTTTTGAAAAAGCACCTTCGGGAAGAGAGTGAGATGAGAACCTATGGCAGATATTTGAATATGATCAGTGCTAAGCATAACTGGAAATCTTTCAAAGGAAATTTCTTTTCTTCACTAAAGAACACTCTCATCTCACATTGGTCAGGGTTGAATTCTTTCAAAACTAAGTGACTTCCTTGTTTGGACATATCACAAGGGTAAAATAAACATCCTTTCTGGTACATTCACACTTAAGCTCATTTCACAAGGCCATTGAAAGTGGTCTTATACCAAGGTAAGTCTTTATCTACACCAGAATTGTCTACTGACTTAAAAAAAAACATTTACAAGTGTTTCAAAGGAAGTACTTTTTAAAAAAAATTATCAGTGTCCAGGGGAACTGATGTGGACTGCCAAGGGAAAACTTGCTTCAAGAGTGGTTCTACTCCAGAAGAGCAAACACTTTGAAAGAGATGGCTTATTCTCCCTCCCCTAAAGGGAAAAAAAATAGTGTTATTTTGCTTCAGCTGCTCCAGGGTTGCAGAAGCAAGAGGAAAGATTTATCTATCTATCTATCTATCTATTTATTTGTTTGTTTGTTTGTTTGTTTATTACATTTTTATGCCGCCCAACTCCTGAAGGACTCTGGGTGGCTTACAACAGAGATAGCAATAGCACTCAGAT
>JANHGC010006442.1:34649-44703 GCA_027560395.1 Boaedon fuliginosus | reverse complement strand
CATTCTACCGACCTTTAGAAGGATGGAAGGCTGAGTCAACCTTGAGCTTGGTGAGATTCGATCTGACAACCTGCTGAACAAATCAGCAGAGATAGGCTGCAGTGCTGCATTTAACCACTGCTCCACCAAGGCAGAACTCTGCCTCTGTCCAAGAAAACGAATGTCAGAAAACAGGTCCTTGGATGTGTAATTTTTTGTAAGGCACTTTGAAAATAATTTTATCAGAAAATGAAATACATCTATTTAAATTAAAGAACAAAGAACACTAATATGAAACAGACATTAATTTGATTTACCCTGTCTGCTGATGACATTGTGTTAATCATCTTTTCACCCCCAAGTTATCTCCAAAAGGAATTTTCTCTGATTATACAATGCTACATCTGAATTTAAAATTAATAAAGATAAACCCAATACATTAACAAGAAATATAAATATGTTAATGGGCAGGAAAGAAAATGCATTTCCGACTTTGAAATACACACTAGGCAATACTAACAAAGAACATGAATTATCTATATAAATGACAAATATTACCAATGGAAATATTAGCTATTTCCCCCCAAAGCTTTTATTATACGTTAAGCCTTCCTTGGTAGAATTTCCATTGTAAGAAGGAAATTGAAAGATGAAATAAAACATGTACCAGAAACTGATGGTGAAATGCAGCTAAAAAAAAATAGGGGGCCATAGGCAAATCAATAGTTATTCAAGAAGATAAAGGAGTAATTTTGTCTCTTAGTACTAAGTCACATTATTGTACTTGTATAAGCTAGATGAATCATGTATTCAATTGACAATTATGGTGAAATGTTTATCTGTGTTATCGAACAAGAACTCGGCATTCACTTGTCAATATGCTACATTATTCTTCAATAGCAGTTTCCTAAAAAAAACACCCTTTAAAATAATCTGCTTCGGGTTTATTCAAAACATTGAACACAGTAAGATTGATTCTGTTCTGTGACCAATAAGTTCTCTACAAAATGCATTTCTACTGATTTTATACCCCTAGTCCTGGTTTCCTTCCTTTCCATCTTTTTCTGCAAAATTAGGGTACCACACCAAGTATTGGCAAAAGATAACTATCTCAGTTCATAGTTTTCGGGGACTGTTACTTTAAGGATTTACAAAGTGTCATAGAATGAACACATGGACACCATTCGTGGTACCCTCAGATTCCCTATCTCACCTGACTTTAACTGGTTTTAGATTCTTTTCATGAAAATTACATAGAAACCCACATGGCACATGACATGCAGAGCATCATCTTTATTCACAGGAATGCTTTGGGGGATTATAGACCATTGTTATGTTTAGAAATGTGTCCATCTGTCTTGAGAAAAAATCAAAACAAAAAGATAAGCTGGAAGTCAGTTTTGCATTATGTTAAATAACATAACGATAGCGTCCTGCTGTTTTTCTGATATACAGAATAATATAATGCCTAAATCATAAGTGTAGCACTGAAAGACAGTTAAAATATTGCTGGCAGTATAATTCTGTAAAGAAGGAAGTTTTTCATATCATATAAATGTTTGCCTGTTTTTGCCATTATTACATTTTCTAGATGTATTTAAAGAAAATCTGGTACAACACACGGTATTGACATTTCATATTTGATATTTTATTTACCATAATTCATAAGCAGTTATCCAACGTGTCTGATCCAGAATGAAAAAAAGTAATTTGCCCTTCTCTTCAATCAATTCTTAGGAAAAAAAATAACTATAGTCAGTTGTGTGATTACTTCATTAAACAACTAATGATCACTTGAGGCTAATTCTACCCTTTGTAAATCTCACAAACTGTGCCCCCATCACTCACTACATGAAAGAAACATTTCTAGAGACACTTCAGTAGTGCTGTTCAGAAGTCTGAAAGCTTCATCACTGATGCTTAACAATCTGGAAAAAGTTACAAAAAAAGCTTCTAACCTCCTAGGGCTCCCTGATCTGCACAGTTTTCAAATGGAGAAGATTGGGGAGAGTACTGAATCTTCCCAGTAATTGAAACAGTTGAAACTGAAATACAGGTTGGTCAGGCAACAAGAGGATAATCCCAAATATCCAAGCAAGTTTACAAAAGAATGCGAAATGAAGAACAAATGCTATGTTTTGGAGCAGCTAAGTTAAAGCCAAACCCAAAACTGCATAGCAATGGTGTTGCAATGCTTGAAACAAGCAGTTTGTACTGGAAAAATCCCAAACATGACTGAGTTGAAGTAGTTTGCCACAGGGGAGTGGGTCACAATTCCTACATAACAATGCAATCAACAATTATACAAAGCATTTGCTTCCAATTATTGTAACTAAAGGTAGTATTGAATCTGGATCATAATCATTATTTCAGTATCAGGTGGAAAATAGGCTGTTAAAGTTAATAAAATAGAGAGAAATCTCCATGTAAGTTACCCTGAGTTATAAATAGAGAGGTATCAATATCAATCTAGCAATTAAGCAAAATAAGTTGCATGATGGAGGATTTATTTTATTAAAAATAATTATTAATAATTTGTTTATTTTTATTTTATTAATTAGATTTATAGGCCACCCAACTCTCATAGGACTCTGGCGGCTGTTAAGTAGTTAAGTAGATCAACAAATTTTGTTATTTGTTCACTCAGACTCCCTTTTATATATCACTCAGATCCACATGAACATTCAATGACAAAGTTAAGCAAAAAAAAAAAAAATTAGACAATCCCAAAAGGTCTAAATTCTTTTCCACTCAGCTGCATATCTCTAGATGAAGCTATACCTGAGTGCATAATTGTAGCAGAGTAATCCTGCCCCAAAGGTAGAGCAAACATAAAAATAATAAACACACAAAAAATGCCAACTAAGTTAGCCATATCATTGACATGCACTGGAAGAATGTAACTATCCAAAGGGACAGGGCATAATCATTTTCATAACTACACAATGAAGATATTATAAATTCTAATACTGTTACCCATTAAGCAAGACTCAGTAAACTCTCAAATTCATGTTGTGAAAATAAATGGGTTTCCTCATGTTAATGGAATAAGAATGTCTTCACCTGCTATACGGTAATGTGAGGCTTCCAGTACAAACATTTGTTCTCCTATTTCTTCCTGTCTTCCCAAGAGACAAACTTACACAGTTGTTCTGCAAAAAAAAGTCAAGATGTTTATAAATAATTGGTCCACATCCAAAAAAAAAATATTTTTAAAAATCAAGATGGCAGCAGCGAGCATGCTATGCCCCCCCTTTTATGTGTTATCAGCCATCTGTGTCATATCATCCCTGCTCCTTAATGTGTTAACTTGAATGTTCAGGAGGGTTTGTCTCCTTGAAAAGCAGTCACACATGCTCCCCCTCTAATCTGAAGGAATATAATCTAGCAGCAGTTAAACTGCATGGACTGCTATTTGTGTGAGGAAGTCCTATTTCAAATAAATGTATTTGATTGATGAAAATGGTCAACTTTCAGAAATAAATAATTGGAGGGTTTTTTTATTTTTTTTTATTTCCTGTTGGGGTTAGGAGAAGGGTGGCAAAAAAGCAACAACCTCATTTTCAAGATAGAGCAAAAAATGCCAATCAGCAGAGAGAAGTGTGAGGGCCAGGCTGGTTGCAGCTGGGAGATTATATATACTTTATGCACCAGTTTGTTTCAGACCAGCTGGAAGAGGTAGGTTCTGCTCTGTTGCTTTCTAAAATTGCAAGAGGGAATGCTCCAGACAACCCCCAAAGTCAGCAGGTAGGTCTGCCAGATGGCATCAGGAATCAACAGGAATGGCTGACAGGTGCTTGTAAGCACAGTCAGTACTGATGAAACCAATCGTGTTTGGAACAACACAGAGCAGCGAAGCATTTGGAGCGTGCAAATCTCTGATAGCCCAGTGTTGCCAGGTCTGTAGCAGAAAAAGGAAAAAAAATGAGTCTAGGGAATACATTTCTGTTTATTAATCTCCCAGGGTTTCCTCAGAGTAACTTAATCAGAATGCTCATCTTTTAATCCCCTTTTCCCACCAGAAAGGAAAATCCTGCAGTCAGAAACTGAAAAAGGCTATTGTCTGATCCTAACAGCTCTAAGCTGTTATAAATAAATGCATTTAAGGAAAAACATACTGAACCTTCAGCCCATGGTAGTAACTGCTTAGAAGAGCAGCTTATTATTACCCTTAAAACAGAAAAGATTCCCATCTATGCACACTCTCCTATGATCTTGTAAATAGAATCCTGCAGATCATACACTGAGACTAGTGTCATACATCTTTTTCTAAGAAACTACAGCTAGTAGAACTCTGGGAGATGGTGGAGGACAAAGCTTGCTATGATTCATGGGGTCGTGAAGGACCGGAACAACAACAGTTAGTAGGATTCATACAAAATAGAGAATTGCAAATTAAGAGAATTGCAAATTAGTTTACTTATCAAAGCACACACCAAATAAATTGCATGAACTCAGCTGTCAGACTCACTTTAACAACAGTAAATAGTTTTTTTAACTCTGTTTTTAAATCTGTTTCTTGGACTGAGATCCAAGAAACCAGAATCTGTATTGGAGACAAGAATGAAACTGTACAAACCCTCAGGGCTCCCATCAGTGTGTGAGGGTACAATATTGGTGCCTCTGATAGCTGTGTTTTCAAATACGTAGGTTTTTCTTCCTATCCTTACAATCTCCCAGCTTGTAACACATGCTTGAAGTGGAGCAGTTATTAAATGTTTACATAGCAGCTACAGTGGGCCAATATACTAAAGTTGGTTAGGTTAACTTCGGGGGTTGTTATTCTTGCTTAGTTAATTCAGTGTGTTGTGCAAATCCAGACCATATAGTAGCTATAGAAGAATTTCACTCTGGCCTTGGAAAGCGGGTGCAAGGTAGAAAATGGTCCCTGGCTTGGGAATTCTGGAAGTTGAAGTCCTCATATTTTAAGGGTGGACTTTTAATGATACATTTGCTGTCGCCATCTAGACTTTTTGACTCCCCTACCTCCATGAATCCCGTACTCTATAGACCCAAGAGGAAGCCAAGTTGGTCATCTTTGTAAGACATATAGGGGCTCAAATCCTTGAGAGTGTCTCCCCCAATTATTTTTTATCCCTTGTTTATTATCATTTTAATAAATAACTCGAACCAGCAAACATACTTAATATTCCTTCCTCCTCCTATTTTCCCAAAACAACAACCCTGTGAGGTAGGTCGGGCTAAAAGAGAATGATTGGCTCCAGTCAGCTTTTATGCTTAAGGCAGGATTAGAACTCAGTCTCCTGGTTCCTAGCCTAGTGCCTTAAGGAGTACTAGACCAAACAGCCTAAAGCAGATCTACTGGTCTACTCGTTGGTCTTCCTTCCTTACGCAGATTCTGACACTGTCCAGTCTCTCCCTAAGCACCTGATGGCAACATGGGTTTCAGGGGCTTTTCTTTTCTTCCAGTGAAATCAACTTCAGGCTTCACCAGCTCCTTCCTAAAAGAGGGGGGGGGGCAGGAAATGTCCATAAGCACTAAGCAAAAAAATCAGGGGCAATTTAAAAGAAGAATTGCATGGAAATCTTGATGCTTTGAGTGACACATCTGGAGGAGGGAGGGACCCTATTCAGAATGGGGCTGAAGCGGGAGGGAGAAGCACCAGATAACAGAGCCCGGTTTGTGGTTTTCCCTGCCTCCTCCCTGCCTCCTGGCTGTCCTTCTCTAGCCTAATTAGACTTTCTCCACAGACATAGATTATTTCCAAGCCTGATATTTTTGTTGTTTTAATATTCCTTCTGGGCAGTTGATTAGCACTCTTTATTCTCTGTTTTTGTGCTATTTTGGTTGCTACTTAATATGCTCCCATTTAGTTATGAATAGATTTCAGCTGGCCACCAAATAGCTTTTTCTCAAGCTGCTTATAATTTCCGTGCCTCACCATCCCACCTTTGAATAACCTTCTTTAAAAATTACTTTTATGTGTTAAAAAGGCCCAATTGTGATTTTGATCTGTCTTTCGTTTCATTTCCTTTAGCGTAGCATTTGATCACTCAGGCTGCTAAGTCCATCTCTCAGCTCCAGGCCGGAATTCAGAGGTACAAGCAGTCCTTGATTAGCAATTCCTCATTTCATCAACTGTTTGAAGTTACGACACTACTAAAAAGAACAACTTACTGGCCAGTTCTTGCATTTATTTTGTATTTTTATAGTTTTGTAGTATTCTATTTATATGGTTTTATTCTCCAATATTGTAAGTCGCCAGAGTTACCCTGTGGTAGGACGGCCAGCCAAGAAATTTGATACATAAATTTACAACCTTTGCAGCATCCCTGCTCTTATTTTCAGTTGCTTATTTATCCCATAATATCAACATGTCTTCAAAGAGAAAGAACACTAATTCATCTGACATAGCTTCCACTTTGGGAATTGGCTGCTTTGTCAACCGATTAACCACTTCGAGTTCCCCTTGACTGGGGAAGAGAGGCGGGGTATAAATCTAAATAAACAAACAAACAAACAAACAAACAAATAAATCTGCTCTTACGATTAAGAAATTTCTTCTAAATTTTTTTAACAAGATTCTATCCTGTAATTGAAGGGTATTATTTTGTGTCCTTCAAACCAGGATGGCAGAGATACCATGCCTGTCTTCTGCGTGTACCCCCTTCAAATATTTCAAGGTTTCGTCTTTCCTTTTAGAGGTTAATTTCCAGCCTTTCAATTACTGATGCTGCTTTTAAGTGAGGAATTTAACTTTAGCCTTGAGAAGAAATAGGTAGAGGGTCAATGGTGGCTTATCCTTGGGAGAATATAAAGCACGAGAGAGTCTCACAGCAACCCCCCCCCCCTTGGCTTTCTTATCTTTGAAAAAAGCTCAGTGGGGCTTTTGAAAAGGCTTTCAGTAGTCTCTTAATACCCTACAACAGGGGTTCCCAACCCCTGGGCCATGGCCTGGTACTGGGCCACACAAGTGGTGAGCAAGTGCACACCAGCTCCACTTGCATGAGCAGTGACCAAATGCCTGCCGCTCTCGCAAATGAAGCTGCACACGTCTGTTCATGCACCTGCTGCACATGCTAGGTCTTATTTTGGGATATGTCTTATTTTGGGGGGATGGTATAATATACTTCATCTTTTCCCAAGGTGTCTAAAGTGTTTCAAAAGTTGTCCAATAGTTTCCTCATCTCTTTCAGAGAATAAGTAAATTCTTAAGTGACCTTAGACCAGAGGTCTCCAAACTTGGTAACTTTAAGACTTGTGGATTTCAAATCCCAGAATTCTCCAGCCAGCAAAGCAAAGTCTTAAAATTGCCAAGTTTGGAGACCTCTGCTTAGAGCCGTGTTGGCGAACCTATGGCACACGTGCCGGAAGTGGCACGCGGAGCCATCCCTTCCGGCACACGTGAAGACACCCCTGCTCTATGGTGCTCGGTTTTACCGCATTTAGAAGCACAGCTGAGCAGCCTGAAAAGCACGAACAGCTGTGTTGTGGCTCTGGGGATCGCGCTTGCATGCATGCGTAACCCCCCATGACCCCCGCCCCTCCAAGCATGCGCACGTGATCCCCAGAGCTGCAACACAGCTGTTTACGCTTTTTGCGCTGCTCAGGAGCATGTGGCCACGTGCGCGCACACATGCACTTTTGGCACCATCGGCTTAGAGTAACCACTGGCTTAGAGTAACTGAGATCTCTGCTCTACTCAGGAAATCAACAGGAAGAGATCAAAGGCTTTTAAGAGCCCATCTTATCTAATCTTAATTGGAGCAAAGAGAAAAAGGTGGGGAAAAAGTGCTATTGTCTCCCTGATTCTGATCCCAGCAGTCTCAAATGCTTCTCCCAACTCCAGTGGCATCAATGCTGTCAATGTGGAATCACCAAATGGAAAAGTTAGGTTGCCATATCAGGCATCAGAGTCAACCCCAAAACAATTTTTCTTGAAATTTAAGAAATCCTTAATAATTTCTAAATTTAAGAAATTTAAGAGGCAAAATAGTTGAGCTCAAGCTGCTTTTCGTCTTAACATTTTTCTCCATCTGAAATTAGAAGTGTAATAAAGGTATTGCCACAATTTGTATTGTCTTCTGTTGATGCATGTGTGGGAACTCTTCTTCCTGGATTTGTCTCTCTTATTAGTCGTAGCTTGTTTTCTATATTTGGCTTTCTGACTTCATTCCTAAATTTCTGGGATGAAGCTCTCTACAATTCTATCTGTAAGGCCTTAAAAACATTCTTCTCTACTCCTCTAGTTTCAAATCCTTTAAATGTCTCCTTATTTTGATGAATGGAAACTTGAGAGGAAATCTATCTTAAAGGAGCTGGCAAAAATAGAGTTCAACGATTTTACAAATGGGTACCTACTGTGTTTTTATAGCCAAAAACAGGGGTCTATCAACAGCAGCCAAGACATAAAGGGAATAAAATTAGCTATTCCTGGAATATTTACAATTATATATCTGTGTTACTGAAGATGCTACTATAATACCTGAACACTCAACAGAACTCTTTAAGAAGAGATTGGACTGCCTTTTGTCAGAAATAGTGTAGGGTCTCCTGCTTGGGCAGGTGGTTGGACTAGATGACCTAAAAGGTTTGTTCCAACTGTTAATTTGTAAAGTCTGTAAACTAAATAGAGATATGGTTGAAAGCAAGCAGTTAGCCATCCTATTTTTCAAGAAGAACTTTAAGGGGGAAAGATAAGTAATTACTTGACGCATGTTAGCTGACGAGTTCTTGGAATTGGAATAGCCTGAACCATGAGATGGGCGGCAAATAAATTTGATAAGTTAAAAAAATAAAGTCTATACAGGTTGCTAAGTTTGAAAAAAAATGGGGTAAATTAATGGGAATCAGAAATCGTTGCACTTCTATTGCAAAAGCTTCCAATTGGCCAGTTTTTCTGCCTGTTTTCTACCTGAACATTTTTATTTACTTATTCCCTTATAACAGAGTATGACGTAGTGCATGGGTGTCAAACTCGATCATGTCACATGACATATCACAATGTTTTTTTGCCTTTGTGGAGCAAAGAGCCGGGGTGGAGCTGGCCTGCATGTGATGCATACAGCCTGCGGGCTGCCAGTTTGACAGTGTAAATTTTTGAAGATAAAAGCTTCTATAGCTATTCCTTCAGGTATACACTGGAGTTTATTTTTAAATTTATTTATTTTAAATAAATATTCAATTTAAATATTGAATTTACAGAGTAAAAGAAATTGGTTTTTTTTAAAACAATGCTTTCCTGAGCATCTTTACTAAGAATAAGTTCAATTTAACTCATCAGGAGAGTAAAAATTATCAGTTTTGTTGATTGTGCCATTGTTGCTTCTCACAGTTTGATACCCTCCAGATACATTGGATTTAACTTCTGAAGTTCCCAGCTTAACAAATATTTTATTCCGGTACAATTTATGATTATTATTATCAGTAGAAGTACGTAATTATAGTCTCTATCAAAAAGTGGCTATTGGAAGAAATATGTTAGACATTATGATTTGTAAATTGTGATCTCTGGTTTATTGTGTTATGTGAACCTAGCCAGTGCTAACATATTCAACAGACCATGTTTAGTGAAGACACAGTGTTAAGGCCCAGCCTTTCTTACTCTTTGTGTTCCTGCCATTATGTCTGTGGCTGATTTATTCTACATTATGTTTTATTTAATTCCTGAAAATATAAGGGGCAAGCAGATAATTCTATCATTTACTCTCTTTGCAATCCAAATGAATGCTTGTGTACGAAAAGGGAGATAGATCCTATCATTGTTCCAAAACTTTTTATATCCACAAAGCCTATAACACATCAGTTTTGTTGCTTGTTATTTGTTTCTGAGATGAATACGTATTTTAAAATGATGAGTTGCTGCTGCCATCTAGATTAAATAGCGCAGCAGCTATCACTCTCAGTCCTGTGCTTCCTTAACCAACCAAAGGTATACACACAGTTCTCTATACAGCAGGAAGGACCTCATTTTATTCATTTTTATTTATGCAAATTATCTACCAACTTATAGACTTTAGATCAGGGGTCTCCAACCTTATTTATTTATTTATTTGTTTGTTTGATTTATATCCCGCCTCTCTTCCCCCAATGGGGAACTCGAGGCGGCGTACA
>JANHGC010006441.1:39358-49497 GCA_027560395.1 Boaedon fuliginosus | reverse complement strand
TCTGTAACTGCTTGGGGAGTGTTGTAAAGCTCTGATAATCAGTATATAAAATCTGAGTGCTGTTGCTATCCATGTTGGAAGCTGCCCAGAGTCCTTCGGGAGTTGGGCAGCATAAAAATAAATAAATAAATAAATAAATATAGGGAAAAAAAATAGTATTCACACTTATGACCATCACAGTATGTCTGTGATGACATGTTTCGGGTGCTTAGCAGGTGACATGTATTTGTATGATTGCAGTGTCCTGGGGTCATGTGATCATCATTTTTTGACCTTCCAACAAGCAAAGCAATGGGAGAAGCTAGAATGAAAGCATGAATCACTTAATGACTATGGCAAACACAGGTCATACAATTGGGTATGGTCACAAGATGATTAATTTAATTACCACTAAGTGATAGAATTTCAAGTTCCAATTATGGTAACACAGCAGATCATATAATAGCTGAATGTGTATTTTTTCATATTATATATTTTTTAATTTTAATTTTTCAAATAGTTTCATCTCCTAGTAAGGTATTATTTTTATGAGCTGTTTGCTTTGAGCACAATTTGGTCTTGCTTATAAAGCTTTTTTTTTTTTTTTTAAAAGGAAAAACAGGAAGGAATCTGATAATTCAGATTGTTTTGATATTCCATTCTGTGACTGTGTTGTCCTCTGAAAATTGCTTTTTAACTAGTTTTAGAATGAATGGATATACCTTTTTTTACCAAAGAAACTGATAACAACTGAGTATTTGTATAACATGAAGGAGACTAGTGGTGGATTGCTGGCTAATTTAATACGTTAAACTTGGGTTAGTGCATTTTTCTTTCAAAGAAAAGACAACACAAATGGCCAAACAAATATGCTATCTGAGTTGAGAGACAAGATTATTCTTATCCACATTGGAAATTTTGGCAATTTAATCTTATTTTAACACAGATGGCAGGATAATTCCTTCACTGTACCTGTATAATTCTGGTTTAAATTCCCAAGACAAGATACATGATATAGGAAATTCTGTTCATTCCTCTTACTTTTGAAACCACTCTACTCAATGGTAGGACTGGCCCTGGGCAACAGAGATAGAAACTAGCACCTAGTTCAAAATCTTGGTTTAGATTTATGCTATATAATCTGGGCAGCAAGCACATTTTGATAACCTAAAAATACATCAGAATATGTGTTATCAATCATCTAAGTGATATTTTATACATAGACAAACAATTCATGGACCATTACAATTAATGTGGCTTTGGGAGATGGGAGTGGGAGGCCTTGTGCTATCCTGGTTTATTTCCTTTTCCTGTGGCCACTCTCAGTCAGTACTGATATGAGGAGAGAGATCCATCCCTTGCCCACTGCTTTATGGGGTTCCACAGGGATCGGTACTCTCTCGGATCCTGTTCAACATTTATATGAAGCCACTGGGTGAGATCATCCATCACCATGGACTAAGGTATCACCAATATGCTGATGATACTCAGCTGTATGTCTCGGCCTGTGGTGAGTTAAGTGATGCCTTGTCCTCCCTCTTGCAGTGCCTGGAGGCTGTTAAGGGCTGGATGGGGAGCAATGGGTTGAAACTAAATTCTTGCAAGACCAAGTGGCTCTGGGTTTGGGGTTCGTTGGCTCAGAGAGAATTGCCACCTTTGGTCTTGGATCAGGTGACACTACTCCAAACAGACCCTGTGCATAATCTAGGGTTTTTCCTAGACTCACAACTCGAAGACCAGGTGCTGGTCGTGGCCAGGAGGGCCTTTGCACAACTGTAGGTTATGCACCAGTTACACCCTTACCTGAACTAACAGTCCTACTCACAGTCACTCATGCCCTAGTCACTTCCTGTCTTGGCTATCACAATGCGCTCTATATAGGGATGCCCTTGAAGAGCATCTGGAAGCTTCAGTTGGTGCAAAATGCACTGGCTCGCATGGTTGTGTGCAGACCCTGGTGTGCACACGTATCACTTGTCCTGCAGGAGCTGCATTGGTGCAATTCTCTCCTGCAGGAGCTGCATTGGTGCAATTCAAGGTTCTGGTTGTCACCTTAAAAGCCCTTCATGGCTTGGCACAAGGTTATTTGAGGGGCCATCTCTTGCTGGTGACATCTACCTGACCCATCAGAGCAGGGAGGCAGGGAATGTTGTGGCTCTCTTTCTCTGGAACATCATTCCCCCAAAGGTTAGAATGCCCCCCATTCTATTACTCCTCCAGAAGGCACTGAAGACTGGTTCTGCCTCCAGGCCTGGGGAACCCAGAGCGGGTGGGAGCCCATTAAATGGCTCATGTGATCTGCTGTCGTAGGGGGTGGGTGGGAGGTCAGGGGTTATTTTGTTACATTGTACTATATTAATTTATTTGATTCTTTTTGTTAGTTTTTATTGTTTTAAATGTGGTTTTATAATCTGTAAGCCGTCTTGAGTTGCCATGGGTGAATAGGTGGCAACATAAATTCAATAAATTCAATAAATTCAATCAATCAATAATGTTAGCCAAGTTAAGACTATGAACCCGAAATGTATATGTGCCTCTTTTCCCTTGCCAAATCCCCTGTTTTGATGTTTTAAAGATCATTTTAATTAAAAAATAAAATGGAAAGTAAGCATGCTGTATACCAAACCATAAATCACTAGCATCATCTTCACATGCTCCATATAGACATTGTTGAAAAAAATGATGGATAGCTGTAGCCTAATGCTTTGCTTGGAAGTATATCCAGTTGCCCAGGAAGACAAAGCAAACAAACAAACAAACAAAAAAAGACCCCAAACATATGGTTAGGTGACAAAGAACACACTCATCAGTTTGCTTTCATAAAAAGGGGTATTTTATGCTAGCCATTTTGTGAACAGCTGGCTGTCAGGGCAAACATTTTATGGAAGCACCACAGCATGTTCTAAAAAATTGAAAGATACTCAGTAGTGAGAAAGATGGCATAGACTGTCCAAGTTAATCGACCCTACTATCTAGCTTTATTCTCCTATAACGCATTTTAGCAGATACTTACTTCATGGTGACTAAAAGAATGAAGAATGAGTGCAGCTAAGTGGTTTTCACATGTCCAGAAATAATGATATAAGTTAAAATAAAGCTAAAAAAGGATCCCAAAACACATTGTGTAAATAAGCAACTGTTCTCTATATTATAGTGAGAGCATGACAACATATTTCCAAAATTTCATACTCCTAAACCCACCAAAATTAACCATTATAAACTCAGCTAACCAGGACAAATGTTCTGATTAGGTCAAAATCAGGCATGAGAAAATCAGGCATAGCTTTAAAATTTCTTTTAGTGTTCTCTTTTAGCAAATGGTTGCATGTGGGGATGTGGTCTTAAAATATAAGAGATAAAACCTGTATTAATTTGCTTGTATAAAAGCAAATACATTGCTTGAAGTGATCACAGCAGTCATGCATCTGTATATTTATTTTATACCTCTGTTAATGGAATACTTTTATTAAGTACAAATTGTATGTCATCTTAAATGTGATTTCCAAATGCATGATTGTACAGAAATAATAGGCTTAATTAATCTAATTAGTCTGTTCACATACCAAATCAAATTAATACTATATTAATACATTAATACAAATTAATACTCATTTAAAAAAGTTTTTAAAATCCTGGAATATATATACAGCACTTTGTAGTCTATAATAGCTTGCTTTAACTAAATTAAGATTTGTTTAAAATATCACAATATTACTTTTCCATCGTTCCGTTCCATTGGAAATATTACTTTTCCATTGTTCATTTATATGGTTTCTATGATTGATAGGCTCAACAAATATGCAGCTTTTTTCATTATTCACAATAAATAAACAAAAGTCAGTTCAAATGTAGGAAAATATAATGCTACGGAGAATTTATTGTTATATGTTAAAAATTACAAAAGAAATTCCTACTGAGCTCTGAGGAAATTGTTCCCTGGTAAGTGTTACAATAGCAACCTCTTTTTTCCAGAGGCTCAGAAACATGCTTCACAAGTTAAATTAGTTTGTCCTCCTGTCTTTATAACAGTGTGTGATTGACCGTGACTGCTGACTTATGTGAAATTATAACACACTTTTCTCACCTAGCATTATGAATCAAGTTTGTTTTGAATGCCATCTTTTTGCATACAGATTTTCAAGATTTCTTCATCCTTCAAAAATATAAGATTCTTCGAAGAGAAAAAAAATTCTAAATGCAAATCTTATTAAGAGACAAATATAGACATAGACAACCTGAGACTATCCAAATAATTGTCTTAGTATTTGTCCTCCAACAACAGTTAGAGTCTGAGAAAACTGACAATACTGGATTCCATTTAAATGCAAAATTTGGGGTGTGCATAAACAGGACTGTTCTAGAATTGCTACTTAGACTGAATAAGACAGTTATAACAAAATTTAAAAAGCCTTGCAGAGAAGGTTTGATACAGGGATAAATAAGCTGTCATAGCAACCAGATAGATGTTGTTGGGAATGCTTTTTCTATTATTCATCTATGTGTTGTTAATTTTATAATCAAGTGAAATGTGTAAAAGGATTAGAGTACAGGGATGTCTATATAAAGAATTTGGTAGGAGTGTATGTGAAATAAGAAATGTTTATTTGAAGATTGGCACATTCCATTGTGTAAATGCTACTTATGCAATACATCGATTGAGCACAAAATAAGTTGTTTGTAATACAGTAGCTGGCTAAGAATCAGTTCTGAAATTTAATCTTTACATGTTGGGGTATTAAAAAAGTATTCCAATTAGTTATGAGTTCCTATCAAACAAGCTTAATGACAAACAACTAACAAGAGCTGACAAGATTAATTGACATGTGGAAATTGACTCATCAGTGCAAATCAAACTACTCAGCTGAATGGTATGTTTAAACTACATACATGTTACATATAACTTTTTTAAAAGTAAATCTTAAAGTTATTTACTTTGCTTAGGATGAGGGGTAGCAAAAAGAAATGAAGGTAGTTAACATTTCCCAGAAGGTGCCCTTTAGTTTTATTGGTACTTAACTCACAGAATTTGGAGAGTTGCACTTCTTTTGGTGATTTACCTTTGCAGCATTCATTGAAACTTTTAACCTATTAACTCCTAAGGTCTTAAGACTAGATAGCAAGCAAGGGACACTATTCATCTCTTTCTCTTTGCTCTGATTTTCTCTAACTCAAAGACTTTTAGATGTGCCTTCTCAACTTGCTTCCTATAGAAAAATTAATTTTTACTACTTCTTTTCTGATCTCCCACCATGGTGTCAAAAACACCAATATGCTAGTTTTTTAATCATAGGCCACACGTGTCAAACTCAAGCACATCACATGACTTCACATGACGTATCACAATGTGTTTGTTTTTTTGCCTTTGCGGAGCTAGGGTGGATGTAGCCTGCACATGATGCATCTGGTCCACAGGCCGCCAGTTTGACACCCCTGTCATAGACTATACCTAT
The DNA here is from genome assembly GCA_027560395.1 of Boaedon fuliginosus. NCBI lineage: Eukaryota > Metazoa > Chordata > Lepidosauria > Squamata > Lamprophiidae > Boaedon > Boaedon fuliginosus. The sequence goes on along the minus strand of JANHGC010006441.1, from coordinate 44,068 downwards.
GGAAATTAAATTTTAGAATTTGAAAAAGCAGAATAAAAAAATGTTTAAGCTTTTAAACTTTGTTATTGGAGAAAATTCCTAAGAATACCATGGATTACATGGACAACAAACAATAGATCATTGTACAGAGGAGTTTAAGTGTCTCACTAAAATATCTATAATATTGTTATCGAATTTTTTTTAAAAATCTGACAACATCAGGATTGAGTTTTTAACTGGGGTATTATATCAAGTCTGCACAAAATTGACTGAACTCTACTATGCAGAGTCTATGTAATAGGCAAATATAAATGAAACCAAAATGAATAATTGATTTCTGCATTGTAAGACAATACTATCAGAATTTCTTCATTAAGATCCCCCCCCCCCCGACTTAAACATATCTAATGAAAGTAGACTGTTCTAGGTCAGGGAGTCTAGACAGGGATCAAAAAAATAAGCAGTCAAGCACATGAGCAAAGCCAGATGAGATCTCCATTTGTGCCTTAGTGATTGTTCCAGATTGAGGAACCAGATCATATTCGGCATCTCTGCAGGACCAGATGGAGCTTTATTAAAGCCCACCATATGACCACTTGACTCTTGTTTTATGGTGGTAATACTTATAATAAATGTTATGCCAGATTCTTCTTCTGAACATTTTTTTCTCAGACATTGTCACTCAATTTGGAAAGAAAAAATGTCCCTATTTTTTTCCTTCCTCAAAAGAGAACAGTTTGATATTTGTTCATGGATTCTTACACTTTGCTAAAAATCATTAAGGGGTGGTAGAGAAGAGACTGCAGTTTTCTTGGTTTCCCATGCCTGAATTATACCCTTGAGTTTTTTTCTAACCAGGGAGCAGAATTTATAAGCAAGACTGCTTTACAATGAAGACAGATGTCTAGAGGGAAAATCCTATCGCTACTTTCCATCATATGGCTATCTACAATGATAATGTAAGAAAGTGAGAGTCTAATGTTCCAATTTCTGGCATGGCAACATTACAGAACAGAGATTACAGTGGCAGGATCCTCCTATCTATGGTATCTAAGATACCTATGTCTTATACGCTTCACATTTTACTATATGCACACTAGAAGCTAGAAGGTACATTTTACAGCATTTAATAGATTCAGGCTTACAGGTTTCAAATATCCTAAATATTCATAGTGTATGAAACTAAATCAGAATCGGAAAAGCTGAGGCCTCAGGATATATGTAGCATTTTTAAAATCTTGAATGTAGTTCCTAGATCCTTTCAATATTTGTTACCTAATACCATTTGATAGTATCAGAATTAAAATCCCAGATTTTTGTTTTGATTATTGTGCGTATTGATGCATTTTACCAATAGAATTTAATAATTACTAATTAATTATATCCTGGGATTTAATACAACAACAATTAGAAACTGGATTACCTGAAAGGGTCCAAATGGCTTTTCAATATAAATTTCACTGGTTTGATTCACTTAAGACAAAGAAATATATTATACATTGTGCAGCAAAGGAATGCACTGTTCTTTCAAGTTCCTTTGTCTACTTCTCAATCTGTCATGTGCTTGATAGCTCTGAGATTGTAAATGCTTATTGCTTACTTTTTATTGTAACACATTATCAATTAATTGCTCACAAATCTCTGCTCTTAGTCTGTGTGTAGGTTGTAAGGAGTGGTAAATCATTAACTTTCAATGACAGCCTGTTTGAATTACAATACCAATCTTGTAAGGTATGAAATTTGCAAGTTTAATTAGCTGAAAACAACAGTTTTGTCTTTCCAAATCCTGCTGCTAAGGCCAAGAACACCTTCTCAACCCTTTGGCCTTCTTATAACCCTTTCCCCACTTATTTTTAATTCATAGACTGTCAGCATATTGCCTAGAGAATTTTTCTCACTGGGGTCTTTTCTTCATTTTCCCCTCTGTCAAGTGCCAGGAAATCAGGAGATTCAGGGAGTTCAAATGGGTATAAAAATTTATTGCAAGCTTAAGATTTCTACTAAACCTGAGCTACTAACAGTCAAGGGAAATAAGCGGGAATTAAAAGACATCCAAGATGGGAGTGAGTTATAACTCATTTGACTCTTCCCATGGGCTCAGCCTGGTCACCTCTTACACTATCTTACTTACAGCTGGAATCTTGAGATGTAAGAGTAACTATGGGAAGAACAAAGTCTTTCCCCTTCCCAGTTAATGAATGCCAATAGATACTCAATTCAAAACGTGAAGACCCAACTACCAAGCATATGCCTGTTGACAAATATGCATTATTTAACCACAAGGAACAAGAAAGATATACTGAGAACACAACATGAAAAGATCATTTACACAATCAATACAACACTTGTGTCCAACTGATCCCTTCCAGAACTACTGAATATCAATCCCACAATTAAACAGCTAGCTACATAGACTTGGATATTTTGGCAACTGGATTTTAAAACATCTAGATATTGTGAAGGCTGATACAGAACAACATTGATGAATGTGCTTTTATGGTCATTTGTTGTGGAACGGAATATTAATATGTGTGCCATCTCCACTTTCTTCTCACTGCATCCTATGCCACAATTACTTTTTCCTCAAAGTCAATATCTTAGAGAACCCACAACACTATAATCATTACTTAAGTTAAATTTTAACAAGGTAGTTTTAATATGTTGGCTAACAGAGATCATCTATTTATTTCAAAGACTGAGCCAACTTTAGATCAACTCCAGGCAAATGCTTTCAGTGCTCTATAAAATAAGACCTCATAAGACTATAAGGACTATAAAATATCCTCTCTTGTGTGTGCTATAAATTCAATTACATATTCATTTGATTGCTTTGGGTTACATTGTGCCAAACAGTTCCATAGAAAAACAAAAGAAAAGATATGTGTTACAGATTCCTAGCTGATGGTCCACTTACTTTGTAATATTATTATGCTTACAACTATCCTATTTAGATTGGATCTGTTTTCTTGTATATAAGTTACAAGAAATGCATCTTGCATTTTTATATATAAGTCAAAAAATACATCTTCCGCTTTTATCCTCTAACTAAGGAAATGGGGATGAATTCAAATAACTTGAATTGGGCCTCTTCAAATTCTATTGCCCCTTTATTGCTTTTCAGATAAAGTAATGTGAATTTAAAATATAATGTTCCCCTTCAAGGCCTCTCATATTTTTTAAATTTGAAGATAGGGTATCTTATAAGGTATGATCTTATCTATTTGTTAATTAAATTTCTAGGCAACCTGAATGCAATGTGGCTTGACACAAAAACAATAAAATCAACTTCTGGGGAAGAAATGGTGAACTGAAGGTGAACATGGTGGAATAAAGAGCATGGTGAGTATACTAGCAATTCTAAATTAATCTCTGGACAAGGAGAAGACTTGAGATCACTCACAAGTGCTTCAAATAGTTGCTCTTCATGAAGAAAGTTGAAGACAATGGTCACCAGTGGTTTTAGAATCTGGAAAATGAGAGAACAGCTATCTTTTTTTCAAAACATTGATGGGGTACCTTTAAAAGAATACTGCCCTTTTCTAATCACTTTTGGAAATAGCTTCTTAGCTGTTTGTCACTTTGGACCCATAAGTCCGAAAGTGAATTGGTATTTTCCAAGGACTTAATTTTTTAAAAAATAAATATAAAAAGTATGATTAGAATTTTGATTTTTGTAAGTTACAAACACTAGGGATTTATATGGATCTGAAATAAGATTTTGGAATTAATTATAATAATCATCCTGTCATGGCTTGCTTGTGACACATCCCTATTCGCAACCAGACAACAGAAACTGAGAGGAGGTAGGGAAAGCATTGGAATGAAAGGGAGGCTTGGGAGAGAATTGAGGAATGCAAGTAAGCTGATGCAGCCTGAGTCAGTCCCAGCATCCCAAGGTCAAATGTTGGGGAACAATGAGGTGCTCAGAATGTTCCCAAAACAAAATGAATACAATTCATTAGTGTACAATAAACCACGTGGAGATACAGGAGGAAAAGGGTTTTTTTATCTATGCTGGTTTTCATGTGAAAACTTTTAGTGGCTTTGCTACTTCTGTGCCTATGTGGAATTATCAGTAAAGTTATACTCTTGGTAAAAGAATGTCACAGGAGTTTCTTTTGCTACATTTACCAACTGGATGTACCAACTGGATTCCGTGTGAAAATATTTTTGTTTTAAATTCTTTTTTTTTAATGATAGGATAGGACTTTGTAGGTTGAACATTAGAGGAACTAGAAGGATCTAAATGTTACAATTAAAGCAGAAGAACACTTAAATTCATCTTAAAAATACATAATGAAGCAAAATATTTAATAAATAAATAAATAAAATATTTCCACATTATCTCTGCATAATTTTTGTCGTCTCCCTTCTACTAAGTTCCCTACAGTTACTTCTTCCATTTATCCTGTTTCTAACATCTTTTCTTAACAGAGTAACAGAATGACAGATTTGGAAGGGACCTTGGAAGTCTTCTAATCCAAACTATACCATTTTAGACAAGTGGCTGTCCAGTCTCATCTCAAAAGCTTCCAGTGATGGAGCACCCACAACTTCTGAAGGCAAGCCGTTCCACTGGTTAATTGTTCTCACTGTTAGGAAGTTTTTCCTTAACACTGGATTGCTTCTCTCCTTGATTAATTTATTTAATTTATTTATTTTAATAATATTTATAGGCTGCCCTATCCCGAGGGACTCGGGGTGGCTTACAACAATAAAAGGAATATAAAA
>JANHGC010006441.1:22750-39258 GCA_027560395.1 Boaedon fuliginosus | reverse complement strand
TGTTCTTCCAGTTTCAGCTGTGGATCCAGAAGGACACCCAAGTTGCATACCTTCTCTGAGGGGGTCAACACCTCCCCACATAATCAATGATGGAACATCATGGATGATCCAAGAAGATAGAACCCAAAGCCACTCAGTCTTGTCTGGGTTGAGCCTGTGTCTGTTGGTCTCCATCCAGATTCCTATAGCCTCCAGGCACGGGCCATCACTTCGACGGCATCATTGGATTGGTTCAGGGTAGAAATGTATAATTGAGTATCATCAGCATACTGATGATACTTCACCCCAAACTATCAGATGATCTTCTCCAGCAGCTTCTTATAGATGTTGAATAGTAGTAGTGAGAGGACCAAACCCTGAGATACCCCACATGATAGGGGCTTTGGGTCGCCATGCAGCTGTGAGGCAGGTATGTAAACAACAGACCCAACTGAGTCCAATCTCAAGAAAAGAGACTTACACCCAATAATCTCTGGAGCAGTACCTCTGTGAGGATGCAAGTCATGATGCACATTAATAGCCACCCCTCCGCCCCTGCCCTGGGGTCTAGGCTGGTGCAACCTGAAACCTGGCCAGACACATTTCAGAGAGTGGAATGCCCCCTTCTTGGCCCAGCCAGGTTTCTGTGATACATGCCAGGTCTGCCCTCTCCTCTAAGATCAGGTCTCGGATTAGGGGGGGCTTTATTGGATACTGACCTGGCATTTAATAGCAGCAGCCTGAGCCCAGGGCCCTGATTTCCCAAGCCATCAGGAGAGGGGGCAGAACAAGCAATCGCTTTGATGCAGTGAATTTGAGTTCTCTGAGAGCGGTCTACCCCTCCGCTCCTGCCATATCTGCCCTTCCTGGATACTACAGTGACCTCCCAGAAGGGCACATCCAGGCCTTAACCCGCTTTTGCTTCTGCACACAGCTGAGACACCTGGAGCCTTCTTCCTGGAGCCACTCCTACCCCAATAGTTTCCATCTATTGTTTCTTGTCTTGCCTTCTAGTGCTTCGGAAAATAGGTTGGCCCCTTTTTCTTTGTAACAGCCCTCCAGAAATTGGAAGACTGCTATCATGTCATCCCTAGGCCTTCTTTTCACTAGACTAGACAAACCCAATTCCTGCAACTGTTCTTCTTTCATTAGGTGCTTCCATTGGAAGGAAAATGATGGCCAATCAGTTTCTGCAGGGTAGAGAAACACCAATATTATATGCAGATAGGAATTGTGTAAACGACTACTTCAGATTTATTAGTTGTTCATTAAATTAATATGCACTTTCTTTTTTAAAAAAGAAATATGTTTCTGCCCTTTTAAGCTTATCTTATTTGTGTATATATTTCATATCATTACATATGCAAACAACACAAGAATAGTCCATATAGGTATCTACAGAGATAAATCTCTAGTACTGGTTTCATTGTTAACAACCCTATGGCTAATCCATCCTGATGAACACAATATAGATGCAAAATGGCATGTTGACTCTTGGTTACCATACAGTGCTTGCCCCCATTTGAAAGTCCACAAAGTAGCTTATGAGTGAGTGAGGATATTTATCAATGTTTGTTGAATTATATTTATTTATGTATTTCCCCTGTCTATTTTTCTGGTTGGTAGTTGTCTTAAATTCAGAGTAGACATCCTTCATGATAAATGTAATTTTACACATTTTAGTTACAGCTAATTAAGTTTAATTCCAAGTAAGAGCATATATTATATTTCCTTTCACACAATTTATTGTATCTGAAAATGTGAATTACATTAAAATAAATTTTAAGGATGGATACTAATATTTTGAATGATTTTAATTGTTATGGTAATTGTAATATTTGCTTATTTCATTTTGCTTTTGCCAGAGTCTGTACAGTGTTTCTGTTCACAAGTCATATAAGGTTTATGAAGAAGGAAGATTTATGACACTAATCTACCATTTATATACATTTTAAAATATGCATATGTATAGAACAATCCTTTTTATTTATTTTTAATTACAAACTTCTCATGGCCCAAGTTTCTATCCTGAAGTCAAGAAAACATACAAAACTAGTGTGATTGATAGCAAGAGATTGAATGGTTCATGTTAGGGTTTTTGTTCGATCTAGGTGCTTACCCCTGACAATCAGATGCATAGTCCATTTTTGTAATCATTTTCTTTGTTTATTTTTCAGAGATGCAGAACTCACAGGGAGGATCCATCAAGATACAGAATGAAGAACAAAAGACAATGAAGGAAGGAGGTAAGAGCTTTTTATACCCCCTAGATGCAGGCCCTCCTCTTCCTGGAAATCTCTTCATAAGAGATTTATGGTACCCTGGATTTTTCCACCCAGGTACCTAGTTTGGTCAGGGCAGGAGTTAGCACTCTGCCAAATGTAGCATCTGACAGTTCATTTGGCCCAAAATATTTTAAGAACAATACATAGATATTGATTCCAAGCATAATTTCTGCTTTACATTTATATAAATTTATTACCATTTCTATACATAGTAACATACAGTGACGAATGTTGTGTTAAAAGTAATATGGAATTTTAAGATCTAAGGAAAGCATAACAAAGCTACAAAGTATTTTATTCCATAATTGGCACTCTAAAACATAAATGAAATTTAAACAGAGCTCCAAACAAGAAAAAGACAGAGACAAAAATTTTTTTCTACTGTTAAACAACTGAAAATTGTAAATTCCCAAGTACTTATATAACTCTATAGTTGCACTGATTGTGAACTTAATTACACTTGCATGTAACCATTTTGATACACTATACCTGTCGTGGATTCATTTTCTAATTAACATATTTTTATCATGATCCATTTTACTGGAGAAGTTAATTATACCTCATATAGAAGCAAAAAGCAATATTTTAGAAAGTAATGGTGATATTAAGAAGTGGGGGAGGAATGGATTAACCATGCAATCCAAAGTGAATTAATGTTACCTAAAGCTAAAGTTGCACAAAGGATAGTATGAGTATGTTAAGGAGGAACATAGAAAGTCAGACCATTTGGCCATTTATCTATTCTGATATCTTATGTTCTAAGAATTTAAGCAGTTAATACTTCCTGAAGATGTTAGGAACACCATCCTTTCTCCTAGTATATTAAATGTTTCAATTTTACATGAGGAACACATTTTTTCACAATTAAGGGATACATTGATATACATAAATGCCATAGATTATCTATGTAGATTTTGTGGAGCAAACTAAGGGTGTCCACTTCTATTTTTATTGACTTTCTAATTTTTAAAGGTTAAATAAAATTTTTAAAAAGGAAATGTGAGGGAAAACACAGAGATTAGAATAGGAATACTTTCAAAATATGAGATAGGTCTTTCTCAAAAGTCTCTAATCTCATGTCCAGCCATCTTTTCGGGTAGCAGGAACCTTCACATAATTTTGTGTGATATTGTAGGTATAAAAAAGAAAGATAATTTTAAAAATTAAACTGGCAGAATCTTATGAGATCCAAAACACCATATTTTTAATTAAGAAATCACTTTTAAAAATAAAAAAGTTAATTAGCAGTAAATTATGCAAATAATTCAACCTCAAAACATAGTAACCTCAGTTGTAATCTGAAATATCTAATGTCAGGTTCTGTCTTCTTCCAGTATCCATCATACATACTTCTGGAGAGCCTTGGCTTTCCAAGCACTTCCAATGCGACAAATACACGGACAAAGAACAGCTCAGACTAGCAATGTTTATTTTGGCTTAGTCAAAGTTAGCGCTGAGATAACCATTTTCTCAGCACTATTTAACCATTTAGGCTAACCGCCCAACTTCACCTGTGGCTATCCCGCCCGCTTGCTATGTCAGCCATCACCACGCCAATCACCCATGAGTATTATTCTAATTGGATTTAACAGTTGACCATGATGTTGTCGAAGTCATGATGGCCAGAGTGTTTTGACATCTAAACAATGTATCTTTAAGTGTATGAATGGTTCGGACTGTAAAACAAAACACTATTGCTTTGAAGACTGTCTTTTTGAGTTTTCTTACTATTCTACCCATCATGAGTGGGCTTGAAGCCTGTGATATGATTAGGTTGTTCTTCCTTTCCTACCTGACTCACAAAAGTTGTGCAGGGCTTTGGATTCAAAAAGAAAAAGATGCATAGATGAATACAGCATTTATCTGCAAGTACTTATACAGCTGCATCAGTCATGTCCCTATTAGTTTGGAATGACATGTTGAAATGAAAGAAGCAATTAGAAGTGTACCAGGCAGAAGAGGACTACCCACAGCCACATGCCTTTGATCCTGATTTTTTTTAAATTATGAGTCATCTTTGTAACCACAGTAGATACATTTTCTCTATGATGATCTGCTTCTAATCTGATTTACAAGTCTTCCAACAGTGCATTTGTCACTGTAACTAAGTCCATTGACTTTGCTGCTGATCATTGTCTTCTTTTCTTTCGCTTTCCAGAATTACAATTTTTTTCAAGGGAACTAAACCTTCATGTAATGTCTTCAAAATATGCTGATTTGAATCTGGTAATTTGAGTACCAGATTGAAGTGAAGTGAAAACTGGTGCTTTAACGTACAATCCATTTGTTTCCCTTCCATTGTATTGTCAAGAAACTTCTTCAACATCAGTGTTCCAAAGTGTCAATAATCTTGCTATCCTGTTTTTTTCAAATTCCAACTTTCACTTCCATAAAATGTCATAGGGAATACATTGCATTTTTGCTTGCATTTTTGTGATCTTTGTAGGCAGACATACAATGGCATCTAAATTTATTTTTCTTCCTTTTTTTTAACTGTACTCAATTTTATTACTCAGACATGTAGATCTTTTGCATTTTTGGCTATTAGCTGGTATCAACAACATATAGTAGACCATGTTCCTGATGTTTCTTCCTTTGGTTTCAAAACTGCTCTTATCTTTTTCCAACCCAGCTTTCCTTAATACATATTCTGCAAAAGGATTGAATAAAGAAAGGGAAAGTATAAAGCCTTGTCTCACTTCCAGATTGGTTCTTCCTGTATCATAGCTTATGTTTCATATAAGGATAATGAGATATTCTGGAATAAAGAACTTTGCTATAAGAGAGATGCAGTGGCTCATGGGCTTAAGGATACTGGATTTGTCGGCCACCAAAGGTTGACTCTCTGCATTCCAGCAGTTTGAGCCAAGACACCACATGATGAAGCAAGCTCCCATAACTTGATTCAGCCCCTGTCAAGCTAGCAGTTTGAATGCATGCACATACAAGTAGATAAATGGGTATCAATCTGGTAGGATTAATGCCAGAATCAAGAAAAATGGTGCCATATTGGCCAGAATGCAAAACAAAAACCAGTGGAGAAAAAGCTCAGGATGACACTGATACTCCGGAAGAACACCATTAGCTGTTTTGACATAGGGCTGGCTAATGCTGTTGAGTAAAGTCAAGACTAATGTGTTGTTTTGTTAAACTTTTGTGTTTCTTTTGCCAATATGTATATTTATATGCTCTGTCTATGTTGAGCTTCAGGGCACATTTAAACATGCAAGACCCTGTATTGGTTTTGACCTGCCTGTTAAGCTTTGTTATGCATAGAGTCTGCCCACTCCTTTTGTAATGTTAACAGTCATGCAGTTAAAAAGAATAAGTGGAGAGCCCCTCATACAAACAAAAACTTTGGAAAAGAACAAGAAATTTAGACTTACCTTGAATTTCTGCTTAACATATAAACCACAAAACAAAATCATGCCAAAGTTTGCTAAACAAGACGGCTGCCAACCAGTATGCATGCAGTTTTTTTTAAGCAAATCATTAAGAATGCTTCATATAAGAGATGTGTTGATTGAAAGGAATGTCTATACAGAAATAAATGGAAGTTTTGATCTCAGAAGCTGACTTAGTATCCTCTGAGGAAGCTTTGCAGTGACAGAATTCTGGAAAGGGGTGTGGAAGAGCAGGTAAGAGCCAGGAGATGTTGTAAATCCTGTTTATATAAAGCCCTCCTGGCTCTTATTCATGTACCCAAACTGCATGCTAATCCATATCAGAATAAGAGCTGTCATCAGTTATAGATCCCTTAAGGGTAAGAAAATATATGAAATCATAGCAAGGAAGAGCAGAAATCCTCAATTTTTAAAATTTGTGAATTGTTAAAACAGAATTATCAGTGTGTTTACATTTAAACAATTTGATTAACTAAGGAAAACACACTTTGTTTGATGTACACAATACTTTGTCTAATCACAAAACAACTTTAAAGTATATGCTTTTACACAGTTTTAGCACAATGTTATACAGTGTATATCACAGTGTATATTTCTGTATAATGTTATACAGTGTATATCACAAAACATGAAAACATAGTTTTTCAAAATGATTAAGTTACCCAACTGATGTATGCAAATATAGTTTAGTTTAAAAAACTTGGTCAAATAAGAATTTTTTATAGTTGATGGTTTTAATAGCTGTGCTAAATTTAAAAATATTTTTTCTTGCATATCTGTGCGTATGTGCATGGGGCGACAGTTCGTGTGCCAGCAGGGCGGCCTCTACGTGCTACCTTGGGCACGCGTGTCATAGATTTGCCACCATGGTTCTAACAGCACTCTTAACAAGCTCAGCTCTGTGACCTTAATCAGTTGATTAGAATGCTCTAACCAGCTTGTGTTGCTGCCTGACACTGACAAGACCTTAATCAATTTCACACTCTGGCTTTTGTTTGACTCCTAAATGGTTTGTGATTCACAGCTGCTAGGACTCTGGGCAACAATGGTGCATTCCTTTCAATTATTATAATTTCCCTTTGTATGCGTCCTCTTGCAGTTCCTGTTTCTCCAATGAATGTGAATATATATCTTCCAAAGAGTGAGGTAGCTGAAAAGAATGGTATAAGATTTGCCTTTTAAACCAGCTTCCTCATGAGTTGAGTTCTAGAAACCTTCTCCATCTTTTCAACTCACCCACCTGTTTTGGGTCCTTTCCTTTTAATCCTATAATGCAATGGAAATATGAAGTTTAATTATTTATTTACTTGTTAAATTTATTTGCCACCTATCTCACCATGGGGCTATTCTAGGTGGTTTATAGGAATAAAAGGGGGAAAATAAAAAGAATGTAAACAAAACAGAAGTAAAATAGAAGAATAATTTAAACAATGAAAAATAAAACACTGAGAATACATCAACATAACAAAAAGATGGGATGGATGGAGGGCAGAGAGCAAGGGCATCAATCCAGCAGCCACCTCCAGCATGGAATTCCCAATCAGTTCCCCAGGTAAACTGGTAGAGCCAAGTCTTCAGGCTCCTATGGAAGAGTAGGAGGATCGAGGTAGATCTTACTCTAGAGGTAGGATGCTTGAATAGGAGGGCTCTGAGGCAGTGCATGTTCTTCTGGATCCCAAAAGTTGGAATTCGTTGATTAACAGGATCTATAGTAGGGCCTCTCTGCCAAATCAAGTACAATGTGCTTATCCTAGCAGGACAAGCTCTTAAGTTCTAAAGCATGGTCACATGGTTTTTCACTTAATAACCACTTCACTTAATTACTGAATAACCAATGGAAGTGGATAAAAATAAGCAAATTTCAGTGAATGGAATTATTTAGGCTATTGATTCCAATGATCTGGTCAGTGCAGGAATCCACATTTGAGCATCAAAAAATCATTCCTTCCTTCCTGTTACCAAACTGCAATTATTAACTTCTCCCCTCCTTCAGTTGGAATCTATCTTTCTGAATCTGTCATTTCCTATCTCACATTACGGGGAGATCTGTATTATCCTTTTTGATATTTAAATAATGCTTATATATTCCTCATCTTCTCTTTTTAATAGTACTTATATTCAGCGTTTTCAAATTCTCTTTATAGGACATGGTTCTATTCCTTATATAAGTGATGGTGAACCTATGGCACGTTTGCCCAAAATGGCACGCAGAGCCATGTTGCCCGGCATGCAAGCCATTGCCCAGTTCAGTTGCACTGCGCATGAGCGCACACCTCCCACCAGCCAGCTGATTTTTGGGCCTCTATGCGCATGAACAGGGGCAGGGGAGTGCAGGGGGGGATCGCACGTGCATGAGGGAACGCCAGGGCTAAGCTGGAGCCTTCTCCCTGCCTGCTCTCCTCCTGTCCCCTCCTCCCTTTCAGCATGAGATGATTCTTCCTCATGTAGTTAATGGCAGAGCTGAACTGGGGGCTTCTCCCTGCCTGCTCCTGTCCCTCCCCCTTTCAGCGTGAAATGATTCTTCCTCACTGAGGGAATGGCAGATGATTCTTCCTCATGCTAAAGAGTGGAGGGGATGCCAGGGCTGAGGAGGAGGGGACAGGAGCAGGCAGGGAAAAGAAGGCGCCACGGCTGCGCTGGAGCCTTCTTCTCCTTGCCTGTTGAGAGGTGTGGGAGGAGAACACAGGGGACTGTGTGCTCATGTGTTGGGGTGAGTGGGGAAGCGCGGAGTGTCATGTGCGCATGCACAGCAGGTGGGGAGAGTGTGTGAGAGGTCATGTGTGTGCATGCACATGGAGTGAGGCTAGAGGGGCACACGGCCGCACCCATGTGCACACATGTGCGCACTTTTGGCACGGAGTCTTAAACAGGTTCACCACCACTGCCTTATATCACCTTCATTACTCCTTTTTGAACCTGTTCCAGCTTCTCTGATTTTTTTTCTTAAACTATAGAATCATATTTATTTATTTATTTATTTTTATTTGATTTATACCCCACCTCATTTTCCCTGTCAAGGGGTACTTGAGGCGGCTAGCCTACATACATTGTTTATAGCAGGAATTACCATTTCGAGGGTAATGTATGTTTTGTTAAAAATATTAAATATTAAAAAGATATGTAGAGAAAAACAATGTACTTGGGAAAGTATCTTTTTAAATAAAATATACGTATTTACTAATAGAACACTAAGTGTATGTAAGTATAGTGCTCATGTGACTTGATATTTTAGAAACCACATACATTATTAATATATACCTGAGATGGAAGAAACTTATTAAATACATGACAAAAGGACATAGATCACAGATAGACTGATCTGTCCTTCTGTTCTCTTTTCTAATTCCCATTTTCTGTGTATGAAAATAACACAATAACACAGTAAGATCCTCTGATGAACTGTGAATCTTACACAGTAGGATCCTCTGATGAACTGTGAATCTTATGTCCAGCTTGAAAGCTTCAAAGTAGAAATAACTATGATTAAAAGCTTTGGATGAATAAGCTGAATGTTATCTGCTTTATCTGCTGAATAGTATTTTTATTCAAGCCTACACTTTCCCAAAACAATAGTTCTTGGGACTGTTATTAAGAACTTAACACACCGTGGCTTATAGAGATGTAATTTAACAAGTATTACAAAATTCATTAGCCAATAAAAAAACAATGAAGCATAAGGGTTGTTAGATAGCCTAATAATGATCAAACGGCTACCTTTCTGCAATCTAATTAAGCATTTGTTACCATTACTACCCATTTCCAAAAATGGGAGTTTTGTTCTTGAAATCTAATGAGCACCAGCTGGGGCAGTACTGCTGCATATATAAATAAATGTATATTTAACCTTTGTGCTGTGTGGTTGCCCAGATTATTTTGCCTTAGGGGCATTCACTGAATGGCAGAATCCTGCCAGCCTCTGCAGTGCTATGTTAGAGCCAAATCCCTTACCATTCATTTAATTCTGCTCCATTTGTCATTGTAGTACAAGGATGTCTCTGCAAACATCTGGAAAGTGACTCAGGAAGTTCCTTGTTAATCATTTATTGGTTCTAGCAGAGGAGATTTTAGTCAACAGAGCCTTATGTCAAATGTCTGGCAAGAGTTTTGACTTGCCCAGAGGATCTAAAGGATATTTTCAGCACTGAATCCTTTCATATGCTTCTTCCTAGAAAATTATTAACCATAGAAGGAGACAAAATGATTTTCATCTGATTTCTCTGAATGCTAAAAGTTTATGGCCTACAGAATTGAAGTAGACTATCTCAGACAATCAAGAATGCAACACATGAAAAGTTTGAGCAGGTCCCTTTAAAAATAATAATCTCAGTTCCATCCATTTTTAAATTCCTTCCTATTTTTGAAATATCTATCTATATAAAAGAGAGCTGTGCACACCCCTGCACCAATCTGCCCCAAATTTGACACATACCTTTTTTAGACTTGCGAAATCAGCATTGGGGGGGTCCCAAAATTATTTGCCCCTTATTTCACCTCAAAAAGGGGGCAAAGGGGACCCCCCCCCCAAAAATGGACAAAACTGGAGCAAAAAACACCACTGCTCATGTCTCCCACCTCTGCAGCATGCGCACCCATCCCCTCACGCCCGTCCCCTGCTCTCCCGGTGGCTCCGCGCCCAACAGGTGATTGGCGCTGAAGTCACCACAAAGCAGCAAGCGATTTGTCCGCCAATCACCTGTTCAACACTATGCGACTCCTATCCAGCCAGCCAGCCAACCAGCCAGCACCCCAACTAGCCAGGTAAGCCTCCCTAACTAGCTGCCCCAGTGCTCCCCCCTTCCCATGCAGTCCGGACGTCTCCCCCGAGTGCCTACACTCAACCAAGCCCTTTCTGCCATCTCCCCTCACCCTTGCACTCACGGGCCAGGGCAGAGAAACAAGCCCCGCCCCTCACAGCCAGCCCAGTTCCTTACCTTTCTCCTGCAAAGAAGGAATTCCAGAAGCAGAATTCTTTCCCATGTCTCTTGCAAAAGGAAGCTTGGAAAAATCCTGCTTCAGGCAGTGTCTCTTTGCAAGAGAAGCAGCCCTCCCCAAGTTACTTGCCTCCCTCCTGCAAAGAAGCATTTCCACACACAGAATTATTTCTCTCTTCCTGCCATCCCTGAACTGAAGCTTCTAATTGCAGAGTTCATCACAGCCCTGCTGCGAGCAACTCCTGAAACTGTTTCCTTCACCTGATTTTTGGTATTTTTTTTATTTTGAAATTTGTGGCTGTGATTCTTTTCTGTGCTTTTTTAAAAATGGTGTGTGTTGTTAACTTGTGTAAGTTTGTGAAATACTGTTGCTGTTTATATTTTGGAATTGATCTGTGGCTGACTGATTTTCCTGTACTTCTATGCTTTTTCATATTTGTGTGTGTGTGTGTTGTTGTGTATGTTTGCTTGCTTATGCTGCCGCTGTTTATATTTTGGAGTTGATCTGTGGCTGTGGGTATGACTGAGATGTTATGTAAAAATGCCTGACCTGCCCTTGTTAATTTTTATTCCTGAAAGCCATGCCCACCCAGTCAGATTATGACCAGCCATGCCCACCAAGCCACAATCACAGAACTGGTACTAACAAAAATTGAATCCCACCACTGAGCATGCCCATATTGCAGCGAATCACCTCCACAGAACCACCACCAACAAAAACATGTAGTCCAAGATATTCAGCCCGCCCACACAACCCACATTCTCATCCTTTAACAGCTGATTGGGCACAAGGGTGCAAGGATGGATGAAGGGGAAGGAAGAAACACGGGGGAGATAAGGAAGCAGGGATGGAGGAAGGAACAAAGGAATGAAGATGGGAATAGAGGTGTGGGAGTTTGGAAGGAGGGAGGGAGGAGGAAGGGAGGAAGAAAGCCGCCTCGAGTTCCCCCTGATTGGGGAAGGGAGGCGGGGTATAAATCTAATAAATAAATAAAATAATAAAGAGGGGAGGAGAAGTGAGGGAGATAAGGAAGGAGGGAGGGAAGGAGGGAGGGAGATGGAAGTAATGAAGGAAGATGGCACTCCAATTAAAAAAACCCCGAGCAAGGCCAGGTAAGCAGCTAGTAAAAAATAAAAATACATTTAAAAATAGCTGAGAAATATGGCTTATATTTGTCAAAGGATGGGCTGAAAAATTGTCTTTGTGGTCAATATTGCTTTTCATGATTGCGGCATGTTATGACTATTAACCAGTTTGAGCATTTGCCAACTCCAAATAATTTCAACGGGGTCATTAGAGGTCTGCTTAACTCATTGAAATGATTGATATATAAAAGTGATTATACTTCATGGGATTGCAGCTTGGACAAAATAACTTCAAGTGGTGGTAGAATTGAAATGAAGGAAGAATCAGAGGTGGTATTCAGCCAGTCCCAACAGGTTCCGTTGAACCGGTAGTGATAAATTTTGATTGATCCATCTCTGATTGGCCGACAGGATAGCCATAGCCAAGCCATGCCCACAGAACCGGTAGTAAAAAAAATTGAAAACCACTACTGAAGGAAGTGCTGCAACTTCCAAAACTTCTGATTTGGAGGAGTGGAGAGTTCTGCAATTCTTCTTCCTTCTGGTAGTATATGTATCCCAGTTTTAAAAGCTAAAAGTTTCTCCTGTCCAGTCATGTCTGACACTAGAGGTAGTGCTTGTACCAGTTTCTTAGCTGAGGGAGCCAGACATGTCTGAAGACATTTCCATGGTCAGGGAACCAGCATCACTATATGCCGAGGTGCATAAGTATATTAAGTGTTACTGATTGATATACTTTCAAACTGCTATGTCGGAGGAGCTGGGAATGGTAATGGGAGCTCATCTCGTGGCATGGCACTCTGGTCTTTAACCCAGGCCATCAGTTTTCCAGCTGACAAGCTCAGAGTCTTTAACCACTGAGCCATCACGCCTCCCACTCCAGTTTTAATGGGGAGGAAATTGCTTACTTTACTCTGGGCTACAAAATTAACAGAATCAGTCATAGATTTACAATCTTTATATACATAGCAAAAGTCACAGGATAGATACCATATTTATTCTTATGTTTCAGTGCAATTAGTTTAGCTAGAATTCAGACAGATATTTTAATTATGTTAAATTAAAATATTTAATTTTAATTTTGCAACTGTGCTTTAATATTGTTTACAATCCTTGTTGCTATGTTGCTATGAAGACAGATTTCCTGAGATTAAAATGCAATTTTAGCAGGGAATAATTATTAAAAACATATGAATCCATGTCTGATATAAAAATGAATTATTACTGCAATTCTTCATTCTAAATCATTTTATTGCTCTCTCTAAAGAACAACAGAACTTGAACAAGGAACTAGTTCTGCCTTTTTGTTGCAGGGAGATGTCTACTCTCTGCATCCCCAGTCCAGTGAAAACATAAAAGTCCAGGTTTCAAACCGTGAGGAATACTGAAAGTTGCTCATTGCAGCAGTGTATATTCTCTATGCATAGAAAACAGTGAATCTGAACAAGACATCAAGGAGAGGTAAAGTCAACAGACAAATCTTTATTGTATTGCAATGTCACTGTAATACATAAAATGAGATGGGAATATGGGGAGAGAATGGCTTGAAGTGATCTACTATCTAATCCACAATGGAGTGAATGTATGTAGATTATATATATAGGGACCAAAGCAGTAATAAAGCAATAGTAACTTGTATCTTCCCCATCCAATTGCTCATTGAATTATAATGAGGTAATCAAAACAGTTTATGTTTATTTTTGCATCCACATTTATGCCTGACAATAACCTTCATGAACTTAATGTCCCCCAATGGTTCAGAATAAACTCACATTTCTTTCAAATATAAGGTGCATCCCACACAATGCATATTTAGTGTTTGCACTATTCCTTTTTTATGGCATACAAAACAGAAAAAAGAATGAAACAGTAATCAAATTTGAGATCTCTTGGTATGTTGAAGAATTAAGAATTAAGAAAAATTTTCAAGAGCAAGAAATACTGGTTGTTGAAGAAGTAAATTAGGAAGAGCAAGAACTACTGCTTGTAAAAATGGTAGACCTGAGATTTGTAATTAAGTAGCTAACAGGTTATCATTCTTGACTGCTACTGTGTTAGTTACTCAGAACACATACGATAAGTTCTTGTTTCCATTAACTAGAAATGTTTGTTATTATCAGATACATGATGATGCATTGTTTCAATTACTATTCCAGTTTACAGCTGTAACTAATTAGTCTGCTGATGGACCTGCCCAGAGGAAAAGCTTGGTGATTGATGTTACTGTAGAACATATTGCTTTGTACATTGGATATAATTCATGTCTTGATTTGCATATTTCCTTTACATGGTCCTAACCAAATAAATGTTTATCAGACTGGACCACAAGTCTTTAAGTTATATGAAATTGGCCAACTGGATTTATGAATAAATTCTAGAAATGAGTAGCTACTATTCAATGAAGAATACTGGCAGGAGTCAGTCCCGTTGGAGTATTCAATATAGGTCATATGAAGATCCATATTTATACTGTATGTGACTACTAAATATACCACTTAGTTTTAACATGATTTTATTTCAGAATAAAAAGTGCTGGATTACCTACTTAGTTTCATGGAAGCAGAACATTGTATAATTTACTTAAGAATTTTGTTATATTTTGATCTCTAGCTTTGTTCTCTTGTTTCTGCCCCCCCCTATTTATTTCTCTTAGATCAGTTTGTTTGTGGTAAATGAATATTATCTCTTGTAGAAAATCTGCTTTGATATGCATCACCTTATTACATATTCTGAGTCTAATGGCCACTATGTTCAGTGGGTGTACTCTAAGTTAATATTAGGATTCTTCTGTTTCTTTCCTTTACATTCCCTTTTTACAATTATGTTCCTTTTTTCTTTTGGAGGGGGAAAATCAATATTCTCAGGGCTATCATTATTCCATTTTTTACTTTTTGCTCTCACAATCTTTATTTTTAAGATAACAGAGGTGATACCATGCCAGGCTGTATGTGCTCTAGCAAATGATATAGTATTCCATTGTTTTATTTAGAAAATGTACAGCTAAGTTATTTAGGCATTCTATCTAAATGTAGATAGAAAATTTCCCAGATAAGTATCACTCTGTATATTTTTCAATGAACATATATTCTACTGCCTAAAACTCTCACACCTCTTTGAAATGTTTGTACTAATGGCTGTGAATTAGACTATCAGTAAAAATGTATGTTGGATTTTCAATCTTCTTCTATTGACATCCAGACTTTAGTAATTACGTCTCCAGTCCAGGGAATCAGTATACCGTATATACTCGAGTATAAGCGGACCAGAATATAAGCTGAGGTACCTAATTTTACCTACGAAAACTGGAAAAATGTATTGACTCAAGTATAAGCCTAGGGTGAGATTCCAGAACATTTCAAATCATGCTGTTTTACCTATAGAATATTTATAAAATTGATAGTAAATACAGATTTTTATTTTGTTTAAGGGAAATATAGATGCTTCTGTAATCAGATGGGTCAAACAAATAGAAATGGTTTACCACTCTGTATGACTTCCATAACACCGTCAAATTATTACTAAGTCTGTAGTACTATTATTCTTCTCACTCTTCCTAGTTCTTTTCTTTTCTCACTTATGACTATACTGTGTTGTTTGTATCTTTACAATTTATTAGTATTTGACTATTAAATTTGATTGCTTATTAGTATTGCTTATTAGTAACCTATGACTATCATTAAGTGTTGTATCTTATGATTTTTGATGATTCTTGATGATTGTATTTTATTTTATTTTTCTTCTTATGCACATTGAGAACATACACGAAGCAAGATGCCTCATGTGTGCAGATCCCAGTTCTCATATATGGCATCAGGGCTCCAGATATTCAGAAGAGAGAATTTTCCTAACTTTACCTGGAAATACTCCGCATATACAGTAAACACTTCCAGGCTATAACCTTTACTGTTACACTTCTCTTCACCTAGAATAGGCAAGCAACCTTGTGACCTCCAAACATCAACCTTTCCCAGCAGGATTACTTGCAAAGGAACATGAGACTTTTAGCTAAAACATCTGAAAAGCAGCCCCACTCCTCCCAATGCTTCTAAACAAGAACCTTGGAAACTGGGCCACATCCACCATATCCCCAAATATAGCACAGATATATAATCTTAACCTTTGAAGTTACTCAACTCAAGGACAGGGGTGGGGTCGTTTTTTGAAAAATAAAATAAAATAATCTTTTTTTATACATTTTGGGCCCTCCCACCTTCCCCTGGGATATATCTACATATATTCGCTGTGTTTTCAGCACAGCTGAACAGCTCTGCAGCCTGCCTCAGCTGTTTTTTGGCCTTGAGGCGTCTGCAGGAAGTTTTTTTTCTAAAGAAACAAACTTCCAGTAGAAGCCTCTAGGGGGGAAAACAGCTGACGGGCTGCAGAGCTGATCAGCTATGTTGAAAACACAGCAATATACCCGGGGCCAGTGAGAGGGCCCAAAACGTTTTTTTTAAAGATTTTTTTTTTAATTTTTTTTTAGCTCTGACTCATGTGCTCTGACACATTTTGGGTGCTGAAAAACTCAGCTTATACTGGAGTATATACAGTAATATGTAAGGTCAAACTAGATTTTTTTAAAAAATGTATTGGTTTAACTCCTATAAACAGTGATTTTGATTTTAACTGTGGAAAGTAATTGAAACAAGAATTTGGAAATGTGATTAAGTATGTGTTGGAATATTTCTGTGTGCACTGTATTACCTCATGGAGTTTGATAATCCTTCCTTCTGCCCTTCTAGGTTGAGAAACTCTATGGTCCGCAGCTCACCCAGAAGACCCCAACTTCCTGTTCCTTCTTCTATTTTACTTTTACTTTTACTTCT